>CAJHQP010003624.1:0-64917 GCA_905132765.1 Moricandia arvensis
TTTTCTGTTATTCAATAATCGGTTCTCCACTTCTCAAATCCAGGAAGGCAATCTTCAATTAATAAGAGCAGCACCACTTCCATCTGTGAACCTAGCCAGATGGGAATGAGTTCTTAACTTCCATTTTATGATTATGTTTCTAGTGTACTAGAACCACTTGATGAATACATTGTGATCTATGGGATCCTTCTCCAGTTGTATCTGTTCAAGGCTTCAAGTATTATGCAGTGTTTGTGGACAAATATTCTTGGTTATTCATGGTTATTTCCACTTAAAATTAAATCTGATTTTTGTTTAAAGACAAATCGAGAATCAGTTAAACAAGAAGATTAAGGTTTTTCAAAGGGATGGTGGTGGTGAATTTTTGAGTACACGGTTCAGGACACACTTACAGAATCATGGCATCAACATTTGATCTCTTGTCTTTCAACACCTCAACAAAATGGTGTCTCAAAGCGTAAACATCGTCACTTATCAGAACGAACTCTGTCAATGATCTTTCAGAGAAAAGTTCCTCTAGGTTTTGGGTTAAGGCATTCTATCATCCAATTTTATCACCAATATGTTCCCATCTCCATCTTTGAAGAACAAGAGTTCCATCTGAAATCTTGCTAAATAAGACTCCAGATTATACCTTCTTTCGTCTCTTCGGATCTGCCTGCCATCCTTTTTT
This sequence comes from Moricandia arvensis, assembly GCA_905132765.1. Classification (NCBI taxonomy): domain Eukaryota; kingdom Viridiplantae; phylum Streptophyta; class Magnoliopsida; order Brassicales; family Brassicaceae; genus Moricandia; species Moricandia arvensis. Next base: position 674 of record CAJHQP010003624.1, read on the forward strand.
TACGGCCATTCACTTAACATAAGTTACAGCCAAGATCACTCCAATGCATCTTCTTGGTATATATCCTCAGTACAAGGGATATTGATGCTTATACCCTCCCACGGATGTGTTTATATTAAACTGCCATGTCATATTTGATGAGTTCTGCTTTCCTTATGGACAGTATAAACATTTGATATCCCAGCAGAAGACATACTGATGGTGCTTGCAGGCTGCGGACCCTCCTCAATTCAAGGTCTTCCCAACACTTCCACTCTCCCACAGGAAGTCCTTCTAGATCACCTTCCGTACATGATGAAGTTGTTGAGTATCCACATGACGATACACTACATAAACAATTCAAGTAGAGGTTACAGCAGGGAAGAGGTTGAGATCAGACCTGAGACTGCAGTAAACCAACAACATGATGAAGAAGCCAGTGATTGAAAACAATGCCACTCTATGAAGACTAGATCAAAATCTGTATCAACAAACCAAATCCTCTGTACGATTTTCTTGTTAGTACTACTATTCCTCCTTTTACCAAGGACAATGGTTGAGGCTCTGAATCATCCTGAATGGCGAAAAGCGATGCTTGATGAACTTGAATTCAATCTTTAAGAATCATATATGGTCTTTTATTCCTCTTGAAGAAGATATGAATGTTATGGGAATGTCGCTGGTTCTTTACTGTAAAACTCAATGCTGATGGCACGTCTAGTAGCGAAAGGTTTAAATCAAGAAGAAGGAATGACTTCAATGACACCAATAATCTAGTGGTTAGAAACCTCTACCATTCGGATTGTTCTCCACTGTTACTACACAAACAATGGAGTATAACTCAATTAGATGTCAAGAATGCCTTCTTGCATGGTGATATACAAAAAGTGTATATGATGCAGCCACCTGGTTTTGAAGTTCAAGCTAATCCTACTCATGTATGTTCCTTACATAAGGCTTTCTATTGTCTTAAGCAAGCTCCAAGAGCATGGTTTGATAAGTTCAGCAATTTTCTTCTTAAATACGGCTTTGTGGTGTAGCAAAACAGATCCTTCTCTCTTTGTCTAACATCACAACGGTGCTACTCTTGTGTTGTTTACTCTATGTTGATGATATCCTATTAACGAGATCCAATCAGAGCTGTTTCAAGTAATTTGATTAATGAGTTAAGCGCTTGGTTTGCAATGAAGGATTTGAAGAACTCTCATTACTTCTTAGGTGTGCAAGCTCAGCATAACACCAATGGTCTATTCATTGATCAAGCCAAGTATACAGAGGAGATACTTCATAGCGCTGGTATGTTACACTGTAATCTGATACATACTCCATTTGCCTTTCGTCTTGATCATGTTTTCAAGATACCAGACCATTTGCTCAACCGTTCTACTTTAGAAGTCTTGCAGGAAGCTTTAGTATCTGACAATCACTCGTCCAGACATACAATATATTGTTCACTTTGTATGTCAAAGGATGCACTCACCAACTGAAGCAGATTTGGCCTCTTAAAGCGGACTTTATGGTATCTCAAAGGTACTTCAACAATGGGTATGTATCTCCCGAAGAACAGTGGTTTTGGATGTTATCTCTTACAGTGATAGTGACTGGACGGGAATGTCAAGACACAAGGAGATCAACGACAAGGCTTCAATGTGTTACTTGGCACTAAGGTTATCTCATGGTCAGCCAAAGACAACTTACCGTGTCTCGATCTCCACTGAATTAAAATATAGAGATATTGCAACAAATGCGTTTGAATTAACATGGGTTTCCTCTGTTCTACGTGATCTTCGTGTGTCTCAGACAAAACCTGATCGTTTATGCTGTGATAACCTCCCTGCGGCTCATCTCTCAGCCAAACCGGTTCTTCACAAACAGGTCTAAACATATTGACACTGATTATCACTATGTCTGTGAACGTGTTGCTCTTGGTGTGCTTTAGATTCGAACATGTTCTCTCTCATCTCCATCTTTCTGATATTTTTACCAAGTCTTTACCTCGATACTCGTTCAGCAGCTGCGACATAAACGAAATGTTTGTGTTCCTCCCACACTTAGTTTACGGGGGGGATGAAAGTGTAAAGGCTCAAGATTGTTTGGTGAAGCGTAACATGTTGAGGCCCAAGATATCAAAATGGTTAACATCTCTCTTCCTCATTGGTCACAACACGACAACAAAAGCAAAATAGAGGATTGGGATGAAGGTGACAGACTGTGTGAAGGATGAGAAACCAGTCGTACTATGTAACCATTTTGATGCTTTGTTATCATTGTGGCTAGATTAGGGGCAAGTGTAAGCAGATCTTGTAGGATCCAGAATGTTCTTCTAGCTCTATAAGAACGAGAATAGTTTTGTAAATGCTAAAGCTTTTAAGAAAGTATTTTCAGAAATATCAATCTTTCTTATTTGTTCATATGTTTTTGGTCGAATTTGAAGATGGTGCGAAGAAACTAGAGGTCTGTCCACGCTTTTCGAAGATAGAAAAACGACAGAGCGTTCTAAAATTTTCTCGTGCACCACAATAGTTCTTCTCTGGTCTTTTAACTAAATAGTTTCATAGAGTCTGATATTATCTTACAGCACTCAAGCAGGCCCCGCCCATGCATAAGGCAAAACAAAAATTTCGCATCTTACAAAGTTGAACTTGACACATTTTGACTCAGAAAATTAGGACACAACCACTCAACTATAAGCAAGTTCTATTATTTAGATGCCTTAAATTGTTAATGTAATGTGGTTACTTAAATACCCGTTTAAAAATAACTCAAATTTTAAAAACCTGAATAAATCTTGTATTAATAAGGTTACCCAAATAAAACTTTATTATTTTAAGGTTCCCTGTGGGGACTAATCTTTTTTCCTTTAAAATATTTTATGGTTACTATTAAACTTAACTAGATCAATTTATGATTATGAAAAAACAAAATGTCAGGACTCGTCCTGAAAAATTTGGTTAGGGTCCGTCATGGGCAAAACCGGATGATACATTCGCTTTTATCTTCCAAAATATTTGAATAAGATTACATATACATAGATCCCCAAATTTATAAAGAAATTTTTATTGAAATCTTTATTGAAATCTTTAATAGATCGTATACGGCCCACATAGTCTTAGGGGTCCGCCTTGAAGTTGGTTGGTTTGTTACAAATTCATCACATTAAATTGTCCAACATAATCCAATAATTCCTTACCAAGTTTTTTGTCAATTGTTATGCAAGATAACATGACCAATATCCAAAAAACCGGAATTAAAATCATAATCATATCATCAAACCGGTTCATTCCATCGCCAAATGGCCCACGTCTCTACTTGCTTGTTGATGAGAAATATTGTACATTTTTCTTTGTTGATATGAGTTATATTGAGGAGAGATGATGACATAGGGAACATGTATTGATTCTACTATGAAGGAATCCGTTTAATATATTTTTAGAAAACCAAGATACAATAACAAATTAAATTTTGGTATGTGAAAAGTTTCAGGTATGTCTAGTGTTGACGCAACCAAAACTGAAAAAATTGTCAAAACATTGCCAATTACAAAGAGAATCAAATCCTAGATCGTTTCGAACACAAAATGAGGAGAACTTATGATTTATTAATGATCACATGAATTAAGGGATGGAGGGGAGAGGAAGAAGATGATGTCAGAGTATGTCTTATTAAAAAAACATTTTAGTGTAAAACATTGACATTGAGTTAGCATTGCTTTTTATTTTTTCTAAAAAATCCTTAGAGTACCTGAAACTGAATAAGGTAAATCTGATAAAGTAATTTTTAAACTAGGACCTGCTCGAATTAAATCCGTGAGTTTTGAACGTTAAATATACAAGTTTTTTTTTTTTTTGAACACAAAAATATACAAGTTTTGAGTTTCAAATTTCAATATGATTTTAGGTACACTATTGATTTTTACCCCTTCTTAACATCCATAGTCCATCTGTTTAAACCTCTAACCCGTTTTAGTAACGGCCGTGTAAACCCATTTATATTTGTACCCATTTATTCTAGAGTTTGGGGATACCAATTGATAAGCGAGCGAAATAGGTATTTTCTGTATGCTTTAATCTATAAAAATAGAAGTGAGATTTGCTTCATACCGGTGATTGTTCTTTACATTAACACCATTGTTTTTTACTTTCATGTATCTACAGTTAATGGTGTCGAATCTAGATTCAGAGAAAATACAAGAAAAAATGACTCATATTGTACAGAAAAGTTAGAATAACATACATTTTTTAAAAATTACTAGAATATTTTTTGATCCTAGTATATTGCCAATAAACACTCTTCATTTAGTTTGCCTATATTTTAATTAAGAATGCCATGTCAGCAAACCGTATTCCACGTCACCTTAACCGTATTCCGCCTCACCTTATACATATTTCATGTCATTAATTTTTTTACACTTACCAATACATTCAATAATTTGTTCAAAACAAGAAAAAAAAATTCAACTCCCCACTCCTCTTTCGAAGTCAAATTCTTCAAACCCTAGAGAGAGTTTTCATTGTGTCGCCGTTCTCTTCTCCGTGAACTCGTCTTCTCCAATCTAGCATTTTCTCCGAAAACGTTCGAGAAGAAATGTCGTCATCGTCTTCTCGGAAATCGTCTACTCCAAAATCGTCTTCTCCGAAAAAGTCAGATCCGCAAAAGTCTTCTCTGGTAAGTTTCGACTGAATTTGATCTATACTGTGATTGAGTTTGATATATGTTGCGACTAAGTTTGATTTAAATTGTGACTGAGTGTGATTTTATGTTGACATTGTTGTTTATCATCTGAAATTCTCGAACTGTCTATCCCGATATCGTCTTCGCCAAAATCGTCTTCGCCGAAATCGTCTTCGTTGAAATCGTCTTCTCCGCAAGCATTTCTACGAAATCTTCTTCGCTGCAATCGCCCAAAGTCTTTATCTCTGCTGAGTTTTTCGAGTTTGTGGCTGAGTTTTATTTATGTTGTGGCTGAGTCACTTTTCTTTTACGACTGAGTTAAATATGTAGTTGTGGCTGAGTTACTTCCTGTGAATCTCCAAAAACCTAGATATAAGAAATGTGCATTTTGAGGAGAAAAAACAAATACATTTTAAAAACACCCAAATTGACAATTGTGGGGTGTATTCATTTAAGTTTGTTTGTGATTTAATACCCATAATTCAATAATCTTTTTCTTTTCCAGATCTGAGTGAAAGAGAAGCTTGAACAAGAAGATAATAGAAGAGACATAAAGAAGTGATGGATATGGCAAAGACGAGGCAGAGGAGTTCAGTGAAGCTTGGAGACATTGAGGAGTTATCACCGGAATGGTGAAGCAAACCTGTATTTTCTTGTTTCTCTGTGGAAAACATACCTCAACCGTGTAATTTATATTTGACTTATGCTATGTTTATACAACTTAGCTGTGTCGTTTATATATCTCAGCCATGTCGTTTAAATAACTCTGCCATACCTCAAACATATCATAAAATCAGAAATGTTTATATACTCAGCCGTGTCGTTTTTATAACTTAGTCGTGTCGTTTATATAACTCAGTCATACCTCAAACATACCTCAAAAATTTGATTTCAAGTACTTTAAATAGTTATATTGAAGATCCTCTTATCAATATCAAGTGAATATAAATCAACTAAAATGTGTATAGTTTCTTGAATTTTCAAGTTGAGACTTTAACTTGATCTTGAGATATATGTTCTCTTACAATTACTTATACAATTCTTACTCACAAGACTCTAACTTTAATCATTTCTTAAATCTAAACCTCAAATCCTAAATTATAGAACTATAAAGTTATAAAAGTTATAAAGTTTATCTTTTGAACATTAAATCAGATATTTTTTATTATTTAAATTTATTATTATTTAAAGTTTAAGGTTTAGGTTTAGAGTTTAAGTTTATAGTTTAGAGTTAAATTCAAATTTTAATCATTTTAAAAAATTAATCTCTAATCCTTAATATTTCATTTTAAATCTTGATTTAAATATGTAACTATATTTTTAAAATTTAAGTTATTTTAAAATCAAATTGAAAAAAACTAAAATTACAATTTATATTGTTTTTTTCATAACCATTGATTGATTTTAATCTAAGGGTTCAAAATTATTTTTTTTATCAATCCTCAACCTTCTTTCTCATTGGTTAATCTTTTTTTCAAGGATCACAATTAATGGCCATTGATTAAATAAAATCTAAAGGCTAAAAATTATTCATCTCTCTCTCTCTCTCTTCTCTCTCTCTCTCTCTCTTTGACATTTCTTCTTCTGCAAAAACGACGAATCCGATGAGGGAGGGAGTAGTAGGATGTCGGGTCACCATACAAGACACTGGAAGAGACAAAGCTTCTACTCTAACCGACCACCATCGACGACGAAGGCGAAACAAATTACACTTGACGGCTGACTAATAGGATAGTTACGGCTGACTTATAGTCATGGTTTGTAACCGACCACCATCGAAGACGAAGACTATTGGAGTAGATCTATCTCAGATTTTTAATTTTTTAGATCTATGTTGTTTATGAGAGTGATATGTCTCTTGGTTCCTAATATATAGACTCGTCTTTTTACTTTCTCTTTCGGTTTCTAAATTCAATTTAAGTTTGGATGATGAATCTTGAGCTTGTTATAAGCTTTTTTGGACGACATGGTTATAAAATGTCGTATTGTAACCACAACTCAGATTTTGATTATAGCAAAAACCCTAAACCATGACTTATAAGTCAGCCGTAACGTTCCTATAAGCCAGCCGTCAAGTGTAATTTGTTTCACGGCGTTTCGTATTTATCATTTTCCCGCCCAAAATATGAGACGAAGGTGAAACAAATTACACTTGACGACTGACAAATAGGAACGTTACGACTGACTTATAATCATGGTTTGTAACCGACCACCATCGAAGATGAAGACTACTAGAGTAGATCCGTCTCAGATTTTTGATTTTTTAGATCTATCTTGTTTATGAGAGTGATATGTCTCTTTTCCTAACATATAAACTCAACTTTTTACTTTCTCTTTCTGTTTCTAAATTTAATTTAAGTTTGGACGATGAATCTTGAGCCTGTTATAAGCTTTTTTGGTCGACACGGTTATAACAAAGTCGTATTGTAACCACAACTCAGCCTTTGATTATAGCAAAAACCCTAAACGATGACTTATAAGTCAGCCGTAACGTTCCTATAAGCCAGCCGTCAAGTATAATTTGTTTCACGACGTTTCATATTTTGGGCGGGAAAAAAATCATTTTTTCCGCCCAAAATATGAGACGAAGACAAAACAAATTACACTTGACGGCTGACTAATAGGAACGTTACGGCTGACTTATAATCATGGTTTGTAACCGACCACCATCGAAGATGAAGACTACTGGAGTAGATCTGTCTCAGACTTTTCATTTTTTAGATATATGTTGTTTATGAGAGTGATATGTCTCTTGGTTTCTAATATATAGACTCATCTTTTTACTTTCTCTTTCGGTTTCTAAATTCAATTTAAGTTTGGATGATGAATCTTGAGAGTGTTATAAGCTTTTTTGGTCGACAAGGTTATAACAAAGTCATATTGTAACCACAACTCAGCCTTTGATTATAGCAAAAACCCTAAATCATGACTTATAAGTCAGCCGTAACGTTCTTATAAGCTAGCCGTCAAGTGTAATTTGTTTCGCGACGTTTCGTATTTTGGGCGGGAAAAAAAATATTTTGGGCGGGAAAAAAAGATTAAAGTTTTAATCAGAATGGTATAAGTCAGCCGTAACATATGTATAACTTAGTCGTAACGTATGCATAACTCAGCCGTATTGTATGTATAACTCAGTTTTAACATATGTGTTGGAGACTCGGTGTATGAATTAAAGTTATCATATTCAGATGACGCACCATCTGAGTCGTCAAACATGTAAAAATTGGCTTTCAAATTCATCATCTTCTTCGTCTTCTCTAATTTTCTTACTTTGTTTGTTCAACTCTCTCATTTTCTTACAATTTACGAAACTTACCTTTTTCATTTATCTCTCTTTGACTTTTCTTCTTCTCCAAGATGATGAATCCAATGAGAGAGGGAGCAGTAGGATGTCTTCCGATTTTTAAAAAATTTAGATCTATGTTTTCTTATACCCAGTTTCCGGAAACAATAATTACCAGATCCATAAGATGAAGAATAAGATGAAGAAGATAAATAAATAAGATGAATAATGAAGAATAAGACACAACGTCTGTAACATAAACTTTTTTTACTGTTGTAACGTTTTTATGACATGGCAACTAAGAACTGATGACATGGATGATGACATGGCAAATCGTTATGTCAGCTGACATAGGAACACATAACTCAGCTAGCGTACCTCAGCCATAACACAGAACGTATGTCAACCGCAATGTGAATGTTATTCTAGTAATTAATCTTTTCCTAATAACCAGCTGTCAATACGGGGAAAAACAATAAGCCATCCATATCGTCACCTAAATCAGTCGTCTAGTGAATTCTACTCTAGTAATTAATCTTTCGTTAATAGGTCAGTCGTAGTAGGACTGAAATTTCTGTTAATCCAACTTATTACGGCTGATAAAAGGTAACTGAGCCATAACAAGCTCTCTTAAGTCATGCGAAAGTTTAGTAGCATAGTCAGCCGATGATCATTGAATCAGCATGCAAAAATATAACTCAGCCGTTTTTTAACTACATCTCAGCCGTATTTTCAAAAACCCAGCCAGTCGATGTGTAAGTCAGCCGTACCGTGTATTTCTAAGTCAGCTCAGATCACATAATTCAACCAGATTTTTGTTAATCAGCCTTCACATGGGGCTGACTTATAGACGTAAGTCAGCCCTTTTCACAGAAGTCAGCCAGGTTAATTAAATCAGCCACAACGTACAGATAACTCAGTTGTAACGTTGTTTGTAATGCTTTGCGGCTGACTTCATTAATTCGCGTCAGCGAATTCCTATGTGGCGACGGTTTTTGGCTGACGTGGCATGAAGAAGTAATGGCATTCTTGTAAATACGTTTTTTCGCACAACATGATAGAAGGGCACGCTGGGCATTTAAAAAATGTCAGTAATAAAAAAAAATTGTATTGTTCAAGTCTTTTGTACTAAAATGTGTGCTCAATGAGTCAACTTCCCAAAATACAAAGCACAAAGTAATTCCAATAACATGCATCTCTTTTATTATAAATCCCTTACACAATTTCTTACAAATTTGCTTGATCCGAATTACACAACTCTACACAGATCGATTCTTAACACACTCAACTACGTGAACCAACCCCTCTTGATCACGTCTACAAATCACTGACTTTCTGAAACCCCAAAATCTCCTTTGTGTTTCTGTGAGAATTATTACGTCAAAAACCCTAACTCAATTCTAAAAAAACAAGGTATATATCAAATAATATTTTCCTATTATTTAATATATTATTTTTATTATTTTAGCATCACCAAATGTTCTAATTTGTGATCTAATAATGCTTATTTAAAGCATACTTCGTCAACCAAACATATGAAAATATTACACATCATCACATCTTTGATGTTTTTTTTATTCTCTGAAACGTGTGTCACATATCATTCTCATGTGTAACACACGTATACGAACCAATGCTCCACCACTACAGCAACCTATCAAGCTCCAAATTCTTGAGCTTACATTCTCCCCCTTTTCCACTAAGTTTTACAACTCAAGCTCACTAACCTTTAACCACAATATGCATTATACATTTCTTCTAAGTATTTGTCTTGAACTCCTCCTGAATCAAGTATCATCTCCCCATGCTTGAGTGAAAAACTCTGTGAAAAACTTCATGATACTTGTTGGACCATCAAAACTCTCAATGTCTTCTAGTAGAAGCCCATCAAACTGGTTCTTCAGCTTCAGCATATTGATTTCCAATCCGAGTGTATGACACATTGGTATGCTTGTGTGACACACATTTCGTAAACTTAGGATATAGATTCTTCTTAGCTATCCATATATCTCCATACCTTATGGGTTCCACATAACAAAGATTCATCCTCCAAGCTCGCTCAATCTGATTTCTACGAGCATAACAGTAGGCAACACTACGTCTGATTTTACCACAAAAGTGACAGCCATTTCTTCACTTAACAACAACTTTTATATATTGTATCTTTGAAATCACATTGTTTTCTTGAGTTTCATCCTTTCATTCAGCTGAAACAACTGGATTGAGTATTTTATAAACTTGTTTCCATCATTCTTATCAACTGTTTGAGAACCAATTCCATGATGACCTTGGTTTCCACTGAACAAGCATCCATTATTTACCATCTTCTTCGTTTTTGACAGATTTTGATGGTTTTGCAGCTACTGATATGCTAGTTTTTTTTGTGCTAAATCTTTTTGTTTATCATATCATTTTACTGCAGCTTTTATGAACTTTATCCCATCAGCCTTGTCATGATCTTGACCTTGTGAAGTATTACCTTTAAAACCCAAACTCCAATTATTTTTGGAGGCTGTCCAACCGATAGGATATGATCCAGACTAGCTGAACTAGTGTTCAACATTCTTACTTTCATGTAGTTTTCACTAAGTTCTCTTTGCAGCAGTTGATTTTTCTCGAGTTCCTCATTCAGTAGTTGTTTCGTCTGGTCATATTTAGTCTCCATAGTCTTTAGATTGTAGGCATGCTCAGAGAGTTTCTTCTGTAGACTATGTAGATCAAACTCCTTCTCTTCTTTTGACACCTCAGTCTCTGATTTATTATTGTTTTCAGACTCTAGAATGTTCACTTGTGCTTTCAGGATTGCTTTATCTTTGATCACCTGCATATTTTCATTATTGAGTTTAGCAAATTGATAAAAGAGAACCTGATACTCAGCAAAAAGATCAGCTTTTAAATCACTTTTTGTATCACTTGTGACGCATCATAATTTGTGTGTGACACACAACGCACGAATTTCACCTTAATGATATTTTTCAGATCCCACAACTCAATGTAGAGCCACAAAATTGAGAGCACCTTCTTTTTTTTCCGACTTATTATGGGTGCAACTTCTCTTCATCTTTATTTTCTTTGTGTTCACACAATCTGATTTTATGTGCCCATAACCATTACATCCATTACACTTGATTTTTTTCTTGAAAGATGGACAATCTGTTTTGACATGTCAATTACCATGACAATTAAAACACACCACTTCATGTATTTTCTGTCTTTCTTCTTCTTTAGGCAATCTATCGTTGGACATCTTATACAAAAGATCAATGGTTTCTGCAAGTTTATGAATCATTAGGTGAATAGTTTCTTCAAGTTTTGAGCTTTTTGGATGTCTTTGTCAACTGAAATTCTTGAATTCTGAGCAGGTTTTGACAACTTAGATTACAATTCCATCTCCTCAGCCTTTAGAATTCCTACTACCTCAGCGAACTTCAGTTCATCAGTGTTAATCGTCAAAGTTATCGCCGCTTTATGTGCTGCAAACTTAGTAGGTAAACATCACAAAAGTTTCTTCACCAATTTTGCATCTTCATATTTTTTACCTAAAACTTATGCCTTATTGGCTATGGAGCTGAGCTTGGCACTGAAGTCTCATATCTTCTCATCATCGGTCATCCTTATGTTTTCAAACTGAGAAGCAAGCAAGTCCAATCTTATCCTTCTAATATTTGTAATACCCTCAAAAGCGTTAGTAGTATATCCCAAGCATCTTTAGCTGATTCACATCCTTATATTAGCTCAATTGCTTACTATCTACAGAATTGAAGATTGTATCCAATGCTTTCGCATTAAACTTTGAAAGTTTTTTCTATGTTGCAGTCCACTTTTTCTTTGGCTTAGGTGTCTTCAAACCATCTTCCAACATCACACATGGTTTTTCCCATCCAGTTTGAACAATTGTCCAGATATCTTCATTAGTTCCACGCAAGTTTGCTCTCATTCTCACTTTCCAATAACAATAATTCACATCATTGAGCAACAAGATATTTTATGCAAAAATCGACATATTCTCTTCTCAAGATCTTACATTGGTTCGAAGAACTCTTTTTATCTTTAGATGTCCCGCTTTGATACCAATTGACGAATCGAGATTCAACAAAAATACAAGGCATAAAGTATTTCCAATAACATGTACCTTTTTTATTAGAAATCTTTTACACAATCTCTTACAAACTTGCTTGATCCGAATTACACGACTCGACACAGATCGATTCTTAACACACCCAACTGCGTGAACCAGCTCATGTTGATCACGTCTACAAATCACTCACTTTCTGAAATCCCAAAATCCTCTTTGTGTTTCTGTGAGAATTAATACGTCAAAAGCTCTAACTTAATTGTAGGAAAAACCAAAGTATTTATCAAATAATATTTTTTTTATTATCTAATATATTATTTCATATATTTTAACTTCACCAAATCTTTTAATTTATAATCTAATAATGGTTATTTAAAGTGAAAATATTCCACGTCATCACATTTTTAACGTTTTTTTTTATTTTTCGAAACGTGTGTCATACATCGTTTTCCATACGTAATACACATACACGAACCAATGTTCCATAACAACCTATAAAACTACAATATTTTGGGCTTAGAATTGGATCTGGAAGCCAAACAAAACTGGTATGAAAGTGGAGAAGCAAACACAACCATACAAATCTTTATTTACGCATAATTTGTTTTCTTGAAGGGAACTACAAGCTTTGATGGTGCTCTTTGTACGCAGGACCTAGCTCATATAATTATTGATAATTGGGTTTATATAATGTTATAGAGACAAAATGAATTTCAGAAAAAAAAAACACTGATTTCTTGACAAAGTTGAAAGTAATGTTTATGAGAAACGAATTCTATTAACAGCACAATTTCATATAGTTATTCTTCGTCTATGACGTTACAAACAATTGTATTAGCATGCACCCATACAAAATACTAAAACTTCTTACCGTTCTTGAGGTTTCTGACAGCCATCACAAGCTGTTGTCTTTCTCCTTCAACCTCTGCAAATCTCAAGCTTATCTCTGAATATCTCTCTTCCATTTCTTTCAACTCTCTCTCCATTGAACTGTTTTTGTTCTTACAGTAAGCCAATTCGTCTGATAGCTTTGCTAGATTCTCCTCTTTCTCCCCATTTTCCTGTGACCTTGCTTCAATCCTGTTAATTGTCAAGTTAGAATATTAACAAGTCAAATATATACAAAATTTACTTTGTGTTATACTTATATCTACACACCTTGCATCAAGGATCTTAGTCATCTCCTCTTCTTTTCTCCGGATATCGACTTTCAAGTTTGATACTTGTTTTCTCAGTTCTTCGTTCTCCATTTTTTCTTGAACAAAGCTGTTCTGTAGTTCACTGTACTGCAGGCTTAGACCTTCTACTTCTCTCTTCAGATTCCCAAGTCTGGTCTCTTTTTCATCGTTTGAAGTCTTACAGACAGTTAACTCTTTCTGCGCTGTCTTGGCTTCATCTTTAGCCAAAGCAAACTTCCTTTCAAATTCATCTCTTTCTCTCCTCCACTCTTGTATTATCTTCTCCGTTTCACTAGCTGCGGCATTTGATTCTTCTCTCATCTTTGTGAGCTTCAGGACCTCACCTTCAAGCATTTGGACTTTCATTGACAAAGCTTCGTTCTTCTCTTCCACGTTCTTCTTCATCTCTCTCTCTTGTGCAATCTCGCTATGTGCTTTCTCTTGCAATTCCTCTAGATTTTGTTCTGCAGACGGAGCTCATTGGCTTCAGCTAAAGTCTTTGTTGTCAGGTTCTCATGCTCGCTCAGCTTAGACTCCATTTCTAGAGAAAGTCTCTTGCATTTCTCTTGAAGCCGTTCTGCTGATATAGCGTTTTTCCACCTTGTTTTCCTCAGATTCTCCTCGGCTTTGATAGCTCTTTGCTCTTGTTCGGTTTTCTCCCGCATCATTGTTTCCATATCTTCATCGAAATCTTGTGCTTGATCCTCAAGCTCTTTCTTTAACTCCTTCACTTGACTCTCAAGTTCATTAACTGTAATCAAACATTCAGAGTACTCCAGTGATTGCTGCTTCAGTTTGCCTTCCAATATCTCTATCTGAGACTCCAACTCTTCTATAACATCCTTGGAATCAGAGACTTCACCTCCTGGTTTTGAGCATTCTTGCTGCTGCTCTAATTTCATAGATACATTTTTGTGATTTTCCTCCTTTAAGGACTCGTACTCCCGAGTAAGATCATCCAAAAGAATCTCCTGTTCTTCGTTCTTTCTCCTGTAAGAGTCCAACTCCCAATCTAAATCTTCCATTTGTTGCTTCAGCGTAGCTATCTCTTCATTGTCTTTGTGTCCAGAATCCATTTCCCTATCTTCTTCACGCTTCTTTGCCTCTTCTAGTGACCTGTTCAGAGAAGATATCTCATTCTTTTTCTCCTCCAACAACTCATTGAGATCTCTCACAGCAAGAATCAAATTGGAGTTTGACTCTTGCGTCCTCTGCAGCTGCAACTTAAGGTTACTCGTCAAATCCTTCTCACAGCTCAGCTCATCTCTAATCTCCTCAATCATATTGCTCGAATCCTCACTGACACATCTCAATCTGCTTTCAGCATCAGCTTCGTCTCTACTTTTCTCCAACCTGAGCTTCTCACATTCTTCCAGAGCTCCGTCTCTTTCACCCTTGAGACAACTAACTTCCTTGGACAGTTCTTGTATCCGTTTGCTCTCCTTCACCGCCTGTTTCCTTAAAGACTGTTTTTCCAGCTCTGATAACTCTGATTGCCTCCTCAAAGCTTCCAACTCCATCTTAAGCTTCTCAATAGGGTCAGTTGAATCAGTACCAACAGAAAACCCTCTTTGGAAACTGTTCTCTGGACTGTTTCTCGACTCGATGTAGCTTTCATCTGATGTTGAACTAGCTGACCAGTCTGTGTTTGACCTCCTATGCCCGTTTTTGGTTGCAGGAACTGAGTTATGTCGGTGAGGCAAGCGTGCATTCCCATCTGAACCATCCATCCACCCTGATTCACCAATGGAGTTGAAAGAGCCTCCTAGACCAACATTCTTAGCCGTGCTTCCATTCAAGCTCATTTCCTGCAAAACAATTCAAACGTTCAGTACAGCTTTTCTTAAGGAACTTGGAGACAGTTTTTAAACTCTCCAAACAAAAGAAAGAGCCTTACATCTTGGTTATATCCCTCTAAGTCATCATTGCTCGGTACACTTTTGAAGCTATCCTCCTTGGAGAATGTTTGGCCGTTATTTTCCTCAATAGATCTGCAAATGTTTGCAAGTCAAGAATCTCTCAAGACCGGGGGAAAAAAGTATCTATATAATATATACAAATTACTTTACCTTAAATCGTTTGCTCCCTGGATCTTCTCAATTGTTACCTGCACCACCCACCAAGACACAAACGTTTTACAACAGTCTTTGAACCTTTTCAACACCCAATTACAGTTCTCTCACATATTTGAAGAGAAGAGAGATTACATTTAAGACAGCACCAGAGTTGGCAAACTTAAGAGGTAAGGAGACAGTCAATGGCTCCTCTTCTGTAAGAAAATCTGCAAAATCAATCGACGCTTCTCCTAGAAATCCAGATTTCGAAGAACCCTGAAACCATTTTTTGAAGACAAAAACAAATCTCAAATAAATAAATAAAAGAAGAAGAACTTGTTTCTTTTCAGAAGAACTCGAAAAGGAAATTGTTGAAATTCACTCACTGTTGCAACAACGAAATGGTAAATCTTCTCACGAACAATCCCAGATTTGGGTTCTTTAATCAGCTTCACTGAGACATAAATAGGATTCTCCCATGAACAGATCCCTTCCTTAACCTCAGCTTTCTCCAGCTTAAAGGTTGGCTTCCCAACATCATCAGGAACCAATGAGATCATCAAAGCTGCTTTCTTCAGCTTTGGTACCTTCACATGAAAAGGTTACACTTTCATATACAAAAACAAATCTTGAAACTCTGACAGATCTAGTCAACACCCATTGTCTGATTATTTGGGTTTCGAGATTTTAAAGAGACGAAACACACACACACCTGAGTTGCCTGAAACTGAAGCTTGAACACAGCTTTGATCTTGTTCTTGTCGTTCCTCCATGACTTAAACATTGTTTCTCTCGAGAAAAACCTAAACCTTCACCCAAGAAATAACAAGAAAAGATGTTTTCTGATCTGCTAATCAGTTTTGGAAGAATGTAGGGAGGAAGAAAACAAAACACAAAAACTGATTTTACAGTCTGTGACCACTTTACTTGTAGAATATAAAGGTTGATTGCTACACTTTTCAATATAAAAACTAAATGAGTGAGATATAAGTAGATTCCAATTTTTTCTTACTGCTTTTTTTTTATGGGTTGATTGAGTAGGAAATTAACTTTTATTAGTTTGTGTTTCAAAAAAAAAAAAAAAATTAACTTTTATTAGTTTAATAATGTGGAGTGAAAAGTGCTTTTCTTTTTAATGCAGTAAGGCATATGTAATGTAGGCGTTTTCCTATGGGTCCTTCAATTTTAATAGACACCCCAACCTCTCTTTAATTTCTTCTGTGACTTCAAAAATCTTTAGTCTGTAATAAATCCCATTAGGTGAAGGGTTTAAATCTAACAAACTAAAAAAAAAAGATGTTATTTGATTTCTAAAATTTCAAATGTTTAGATTTTAAGATTGGTCCAATTAAAATCTGTTTGATCAATTACTTTTTTAATAATTTTATGATTAGTTAAATGATTTTTTAATAATAATTTTATGAAAAATATATTTCATTTCTTAATTTGCATGCTTTTATCATAATACTATATATATTTAAAAACAGAAAAGAGTTTGTAATAAGCCATATTTTTTTTGAGATTGTCATGTTTATAAAACATATACGAGGGTAAGGAGTAAATATGTTCAGTGGCTTCTAATTGTGAAATTATAAGTTTAGTAACACGATGTGATATTTTGGGTTTATTGTACATTGTGACATTATTGAGACTATAGGTGGCCACAGAAAGAAAAAAAAACACGGCAACACCTTTTTCTGCAATCTGCATGCCACATCCTCGTCATGATCCATTATGCATTATGCTATACACATACAGCTGTCCACATTATAGAATATATGTATGCTGCGTGTAATGTATTAATGAGTACAGATACATTTCAGAAAGAAGAAAAACTACATTTGTATATATTCATGCATTTCCTTGCATCTTCATTATTATTTTTTACTAATGCAATCTTTGCTAATTAGTAAATATTTTAGAGATATTAGGCTTTTCTGGTTCTATAACTTTGATAAATCCATAATAAATCTGGTTATTGTTTGAAATTGAACATCATGTTTAGCACTAACTTATTTATTATAAAGTCTGAGAATTATTAAGAGAAATTTTTATAGTTGACATACACTTATGATATAAAGTTGACGTTTGAATGTTCTACGAGTGCTATATTGAACCGCTTTATCAAAATGTATATGACTTATTATACCAAAATGAAGATTATTTTTCATAATGGAGATTCATGTAAGGTTTTCTCTATTAATCTTCATAATATCTATACTAATAAAGTTGGATTGTGTCTCTCCACAATCAACCACGTCAGGAAAGAGCATAGGGCATTTTCTGCCACGTGTTATCTCCTAATTTTTCAGCTTCACTTCACGGAAGGGCTTCTTTAAACTGTTAAAACTTTAGAAAAAGCTGGCCCAAATTATCTCATCTTTGTAGGATTTAGGTTTGACCCATTAAATAAAAAATTCAGAAAGACTGTATGTTTATGTCGTTTGCTTTTCATCTTCTCTCCGCCTAACCTTCACTGCTTCTCATCCTTTTTGATACGCCTGAGAAACGTATGCGTTAATGGCATTCAATCATCAGCTCCACTACATGAGATCTAATGCCTTTATACTTCTTTTTCATGCACTCTGATTGACTATATATACAGACGGTATCATAGATAGTTTACAGAAAGGCCAATCAACAGATTTAATTCTTTGATCTAAGGCTGGTCGCTGTCGGGAGAGTGTTGTAACAAGGCTCCTTCGATTCTGGAAAGCTCATAGTTGATCTGTTACTGGTTCATGGCAAGGTAAACACGTTCATAGCTTTCTTAGTTTTTCTAATTCAAGAGCTCTAAATAAACCCATTTTCATGGGTGTTGATCTGTTAATGGTCAATGGCAGGTTAACGAAGTTGTTTTTGTTTTTTGTTTTAAGTTTTCTAATTTGGTTCTCTGATTGCTTAATGGTCGTTTATAACCCTTCCTTGTCAGCTCAAAGCTGAACACCCTGTTATCGAATCCAAATGCTCCATCTTCTTCTCCAACACAGTTGGGTCTAATTAGGAATCCTGCTCTTTCGATGAACAACATGGCAATACGAGTCCTGAGCCCGTTGCGAGATTTCTCCGTCCAAATCAGCAAGCATCTCGGCTCTGGAGCAGCTCAAGACCTCTGCTATTGACAGTACGTGTCTCTGCTTTTTGGGTTTCTTCAAAGCTTATTTTTTTAAAAGCTCTTCGACGTTTAATTCATGTTTGACATAAAAGCCATCATCTTGACCTTGCTCTCTCATCTCTGAGCTGTGTTTAATTGCAGATGATTACTATAACAGAGATTGTATACTTCTTCAAGGTATTAAGTTCTGTTTTATTGAACTCTCTGATTGATTGTTACCAGGATACACAAAGGAAAGAAGCAGCAGTGTGGTGATTTGGCTTAACATTGACACAGCTCATGTTGAGAAGCTTTCTATTCCCAAAGCTGAATGGCCGAGCTATCACGGAGTTATGCGGTTTGAATAATATTGAAGAAGCTGATGTTCTCAGTACCTGTAACCATATGGAGATTTATATTATGGCTCTTTCTCAGTACCGTGGGGTCAAAGAAGTCATTCAACGGATGTCTAAGGTTGTTTCTCTTTCCCCATAGGTATTCTCTCCATCATTGGATGATGCTAACATAATATTCTTTCTTTGCAGACAAGTGGAATCTTCGCATCCTTTCTCTTAGCTTATACTTTGCAAGCCGATTCCTTCAACTATCTTCTGTTTTCACCAAAGAAAGCTAGAGCGATGAACGACTGTGCGTGAAATGAGGTAAAATAAAATAAAAACTTGCACCTTTTAAATTATCTTATACATGACAACGCTTTAAATTATCTTCTGTTTTGCCTATAGTATAAGTCTTCTTCTCTAATTTTAGTATTATGTGGCCGTGTGCGCCTTTACTTTGAGTTGTAATCATTTTCTATTCTAATAAAAACAGTGTTAAAAAAAAATTGGTATGTCCGTGGAAAACTAAAAGTTGAGAAAGTAGCGTGAAAAACATCAAATTCAAAAGGACTAAAGCTTTCCACTATGACCTACTCTTATCACTGGTCCTCACTCTTCCATCTTCTTTCCATTTCAATTTTGGCTTATCCCAAAGGTTAACCTGATATTGCATGTAAAAACCTTAATCTTTGTATGTAGAAATTTACTATCTGATCATGCTGAAGCTTCACATGTTCTTGCAGCTGCACAAACATAAGTATAGATTTAAACTTTAAAATTTGACAAGCATATACATTTAAATATAAAATGACACTTAAATGTTAGTATTACTTTAAACTAAGACCGATCAATACATTTTAAATGTTTGTTAAAATTTATTATGTAATTTAGTATAAGAGAATTAATTATGATTGGTATTTATTCTTTATATAGTTTTTTATATTTAGAGTGAATTCCTATAAAAACTATTCCGATTTAATTTTGAAATTATAAATATATATGGTTGTAAAGTCATTTTACATTTATAAAATCTCATTAAAATATATATATATATATATATATCAACGGATAAATTACAATAACCATATTTTTAATTCGGTCTCTCTAACATATGCATTAAACATTAGAATATATATTGCAACATCCAAAAGCATAGTATTTTATACATACGAGTACAACCTACGACCTAAAAGTAAATGTTTAGTAATTACATAACACACATGTAAATATATTGGTATTGTGTGGGTACTACGTATTTAATATTTTCAAAGTCTGAACGTTTTATTGTTGGCTTCTTTTGTTTCTGATACATACTAAATAGTTATTTCCTCTGAGATAATAACGACCGAAGAATGTGCAAAAAATGTATTATTTTAAAGCTATTTGGCTTAACTTTGCGTTTGTTTTCAACAAGTTCAATCAAAATATTTTTCACGAAAATGTCTTTCAAGCATCTTGGGGAATCAGCCGTCTTCGTTGCTTTTGACGGTGAAATAATGAAGTTGACCAATGTTCCCATCCCAGAGGTTGCAAAAAACATGGTATTGTAATAGACGCTTCTAATATCCTTCTTAGTTTAAGCACTTTACATGTTTTTATGTTAATTTTTGTCATTTTTAATTTCACAGAGCACACAAATGAAGCTCTCCAACTGGCAGTTCAGACTTTCACCTTCCGGCTTAAGCTCTTTGAATTCAATTTTTCCTCCACAATGCAACCAGCATCCACATATGCCTAACTTTTTGGAGTAGATTTTATTCTATGTGGATTAAGATTTCTATGTCCAAAATATGCCTAACATTAATCCCTGTGAATTGAAACTGATTGGGAAATGTTGACTACCTAGGTGACGATATGCCTGGTGCTGTCAGCCAAACTCTAAAGCCAACTCATGTGCTGACCAAGAGTGTCTCAAAGAACAACACATGAGTTAATGATAATCATGTGATTGTAGTAAGTCCGGTTGACCCATCACCACAACCTCCTCAACTGATACAGTCGTAAGTTCTGATACCAAGAAAATTCCAACGTTAAGAAGGCCTGTCACACTTACGGATTCCAATCAAAGAGATTAAGCCCTAGAGAGAAATTTTGCAGGCTCATTATCTATCTAAATTTAAAATTTTGAGTTCAATAATGAAGTACTACTTTTTATTTAATTGAACCCAGCATAATATGATTAATGTCCTTTAACAATTAAGTTTTTAGTTTCTATTATTTTGTTTAAAAGCTTTAACATGCTTAAGTTTTAGATCTTTCTCATGTCATGCTCATATCTTTGATCATGTCTTTTGTTTCCAAAGATTGATGTTCTCATACCAATGGGGTTTGTGACTAGATTGAATTGATTGAATGGAATATGCAATCTTCTGCAAAGAGGTCATGCACATGAGTTAAAGACTCAAAGACAATGATGGTTCCATTTATTTCTCTGAATATAAACCTCTGTCTTGGTCTGCAAAAATCAAAGCTTCAATTCAGCATATTCCAGCTCAATTCCTAAGCTATACTAAGAAATATACGACCCCACATATCACGTCCATTGCCGCATCAAAGAAAAACCATAACCGAAACACCACTTCTCAAAACATAACTTAGCTCATCTCTAACATTAGTATGGTAAATAACACAACAATAGCATAAACCAATAACCAAAGCAACAACCCGCGCGAAGCACGGACAAACCACTAGTTAATAATAAATTAGGCTTTACCAAATTTATATTCCTAGTATATAAACATTAGTGAAATCTTACCCAAACTACTGGAAAAGAAAAAAAAACTTCTAAGAAATCGAAATCACTAGTTTCATTAAACGATGATTTCAAACAAGAAAACGCGATATTCTTGAAATCGAACCAACACAACACAATGAAAATTAATGATTTTGATTTTTGTAATTAAAAATGATTAGAGGCTGGAGTAGACGGATATAAAAATGGCGCTAGTATTGGAAGCACATGACGACATGTGCAGCAACACACTGTCCCTCTCTTGAATGCACTCATTTTCTTTGTCTCCTTTTTTAAAAAAAAATTCTCCCATTTCTTAATATTCGGTATAGTCAACAAGATTTATTTTAACCCGGTCCTTAATTTCTTCGATTAGGTCCGGAACATATTTATCATTGCCCATTGATAATAAATTAATTGTTATAAACTATATGGTGGATTGTCAAAACCGGATAGTTCATGATCCATAAGTCCATGGTTGGTCCGTCCTTTACCGGTTTAACCATAAACCTATTGCATCTAGATTTCGTAAATCTCGACCATATGAGTTAGGTTAGACAGATATAAAACTTATTCCTTGTTGGTTTATGACTTATGTTTTTCTTTATCCATGTTAGATTTAACTATTTGTAATCTCTATGTAAAGGGAACCCCTTATTGATTATGAATACACAAGACTTATACAAAATATAGAAACACCATACACACACATGAATTCCCCTTCTCTCTCTCTTGAATTACAACACATTATCAACACGATAGTCTTTAAATCCCTAAGGTAAAGCTTTCGATCAAAAACCTTAATCCCCATCGAGAACCTTCATCCTTGATCGAGAACCTTCAACAATCAATATCAAGCTTGACGATCCTGATCCGTGTTCAACACGATCTTAACAAGTTCCAGCTTGCAATCCGAGTTCGTGCAACCCTTCTCTTGTTGGTGGTCCATTCAACCCGATTGGAGGTTAAGGTAACTCGATAAACCCTAAAAATCTCAAAACCCTAATCGAAAATAATAATGATTAAATCGAAACCCTAAAACCTTATACCACTTGATTGATCCGATTGAATGTTTTGAGAATTGAGGTTATATGCTAGGTTGATTGTTTTGCTAGATTGATTGTTTTAAGAACTAACCTTAATCGAATGCTAGTCTTGCTAAAACTCTAATAAGAACCCTAATAGAATCATATGCTAGTATTGTTAGATTCATGCTTGAAATAAATCGATTGATAAATCTGATTGAATGTTCTTAAGATTGAAATCACATGATTAATCGACCATCATGTTTATGTTTATACCTTGAATAGAATATGATGATCCGATTGATTGTTTTGATTAAGGTTACATGTACACA
Organism: Moricandia arvensis; assembly: GCA_905132765.1. Lineage (NCBI taxonomy): Eukaryota > Viridiplantae > Streptophyta > Magnoliopsida > Brassicales > Brassicaceae > Moricandia > Moricandia arvensis. The sequence goes on from CAJHQP010003624.1 coordinate 23,434, forward strand.
TAGATCACGTATGCTTTTTGCATGAACATATAGAAAGTTAAGAATGTCTTGTTTGGTCAAATGACTTGTTTGCATCATATAAGTATGGCCGCATGAAACATTACATTCTATGAAACCTAAAGAAAAGAGTATTTGATTTAAGATGTTGAAAATCAACAACTTGGATTTTGTTGACCTAAGTCACTCGGAAGATAATTACTTACATTGGGCATTTGATACTAAGATTATCCTGATAATTCGCCATCATCTTACTGAGAGTTTCAAAGATCAATATTTAACAATTGAGAATCCCTTAGACCTTTGGACATAATTGAAAACAAGAGATGATCACCAAAGAACGGTATTATTACCAAAGGCTATGTATGATTGGAGGAATCTCAGAATCCAAGACTACAAGTCTGTGGACGAGTATAACTCAGCTCTATTTAAGATAGTTTCTAAATTGAAACTGTGTGGTGAGGATATAATGGATAAGGATATGCTAGAAAAGACCTTTTCCACCTTCCACACAAATAATGTATTGTTACAACAACAATACGTGAAAAGGGCTTTACCACATATGCAAATCTGATCTCATGTCTATTGCTGGCTGAGCAAAATAATGAATTATTAATGAGAAACAGTGAATTGAGACCTCCTGGATCAACTCCGCTACTTGAAGCCAATGTAGCCGCAGAGGCAAAGAAAGAATCTAACCACGCCCACAATAAATAGACCACACGGCCAAAGGAACCATTATGGCCGTTGCCGTGGAAGATGGCAAGGACGTGGTCGAGACCACTATAATGCAGGCCGTGGTCGAGAAAACCAATATGGCCGTGGCCGAGGGTATCAACCTAATTTCAGCCTTGGTCGAGACCAAGGTCATGGTATCTCCTCTAAACCACAACACTCGACCAAATGAGTATGCCATAGATGTGGGATGGGTAACCATTGGGCTAAAACATGTAGGACTCCCAAACATCTTGTTGACCTTTACCAAGATAGTTTGAAAGGGAAGAATCCTGAAGGCCACTTAATCTATCAAGATGGTGAAGATGATTTTGATCATGAAAAAGATGATCTTATGGAATATGAAACTTCTGATTGCCTAAAAGAATCCAGTTGATTTCGACATTTAGACATTTGTCTAAATGAAAGATGATATGGATATAATCGTGGTGGATAGTGAATCGAGCCACACAATCCTTAGAGACAAAAGTATTTCATCGACCTTACACTCAAAAACGCCAACATAGTACCATAGCAGGGATAGCCAATCTAATAGAAGGCTATGGCCAAGCTAACATATTGTTGCCTAAGGGTACGCATCTAGAAATAACTGATGCATTATATTCACCAAGCTCAAAGAGAAGCCTATTGAGTTTTAAAGATATCTGAATGAGTGGTTTTCATATTGAAACTATGGACGAAGGAAACGAAGAGTTCCTTCAGATAATTGATATCGCCCAAGGCCATAAGAAAGTCTTAGAGACTATACATGCATTCTCTACTTGTCTATACTATGTAAGAATCAATATGATAGAGGCTAATGCCACTGAAACAAAGTGTTTACTGAGAATTTCACTCTTTGGCACGACCGGCTTGCCATCCCGGTTCAAACATGATGCGAAAACTGATATTGAATACAAATGGGCACACATTGAAAGAAAGAAAAGTTATTCCAAAGAATCTCACGTGTGTAGCATGTACACAAGGGAAACTCATTGTTAGGCCATCACCAGTCAAAGTGACTAAGAAAACAATAAACTTTCTGGAAAGAATACAAGGTGACATCTGTGGACCAATAAACCCACCTTGTGGGACATTTAGATATTTTATGGTACTTATTAATGCGTCCACAATATGGTCACATGTATGTCTATTATCAACCCTCAATTTGGCGTTTGCGAGGTTACTTGCTCAGATAATTTGTTTAAGAGCTCAATTTCCAGATTTTTCTTTAAAGACTATACATCTTGATAATGCTGGTGAATTCACGTTCCAAGCTTTTAATGATTATTGTATATCCATGGGGGTAAGTGTGGAACATCCTGTGGCACATGTATATACACAGAACGGCTTGGCCGAATCGTTTATCAAACGCATACAACTTATTGCTCGACCATTATTCATGAGGTTGAAACTCCCAGTCTCAGCTTGGGGAAATACAATATTACATGTAGCCGAGTTAATTCGCATCAGGAAATCTAGTGAGCATAGATATTCCCCATCACAAGTAATAACGGGTCATGAGCTAGACATATCCCATCTTAAGACATTTGGATGTGCCATTTATATATTAATTGCTCCACCACAGAGAACTAAGATGGGACCTCAAAGGAGTATGGGGATATATGTTGGATATGAATTTCCCATGATAATTAAGTACCTTGAGCCAACTACGGGTGATTTATTTAAGGCCATGTACGCGGATAGTCATTTTGACTAATCCAACTATCTAACATTAGGGGGAGATAATAACAAGCTGGTAATAAAAGAAATTACATGGTATCAACCTTCGTTGTCTTGGCAAGATCCTCGGACTCAAGAATGTGAATTAGAAGTCCAAAAGATAATAAATTTACAAAAGCTAGCTAATCAATTATTAGACTCATTTGCTGACCCGAATAGAGTAACAAAGTCATATATACCAGCTGCTAATGCACCAATTCGTATAGATGTCCAAGAGGGACAAAATCAAGTTGCTACAGAGTTTAAGGCACGTTTGAAACGTGGTAGACCAATAGGTTCCAAAGATAAGAACCCTCAGAAAATAAAGAAAGGTGCTGAAAATGAAGCTGAGGCTAAAGACATGGTCGAGCCAACCATATCTCAATAAATTATGTGATGTCCGGAAAACAATGGAACATAAAGAATGTCGACATTAATGATATATTTGCATGCAATATAGCACTTGATATTATGGATATAAACGAGGATCATGAACCCACGTCTATATTAGAGTGCACTCGACGATCAGATTGGATTAAATGGAAAGAAGTCATAAACGTGGAGTTAAACTCTCTAAAGAAAAGAGACTTATTTGGTTCAATAATTTGGACACCTTATGATGTTAAATCAGTAGGATATAAATGATTCTTTGTGAGGAAAAGAAATGAACATGGTGAAATCGTGAGATATAAAGCATGGCTTGTTACACAAGGATTCACACAAAGACCAAAAATAGATTATGAAGAGACATACTCCCCTGTGGTGGATGCTACTACTTTTTGATTCCTAATAAGTTTGTCTATAAGAGAAGAATTAGACTTGCAGTTAATTGATGTAGTAACTGCATACTTATATGGTACACTGGAGAATAAGATATACATGAAATTACCAGAGGGTATTGAGCTTAAAGATAAAGCTACTTCTCGAGAACAACATTGTATAAAGTTGAACAAATCCCTTTATGGATTGAAACAATCAGGTCGAATATGGTACAATAGACTAAGCGAATACTTAGTTAAAGAGGGCTATAAGAATGAACCAATCCGCCCATGTATATTCATAAAGAAATTCGACAAGGGATTTGTAATCATCGCAGTGTATGTTGATGATCTGAATATTCTAGGAACCTTTGAGGAAATTTCTCAAACGGTCGAATATCTTAAGAAAGAATTCGAAATGAAAGATCTAGAGAAAACAAAGTTTTGTTTGGGGTTACGACTTGAGTACATAAAAGATGGAATCCTTGTGCATCAAATGGCATATACAGAAAAAGTACTCAAGAGATTTAATATGGACCAATCTCACCCATTTTCTAGTCCCATGGTCGTGAGATCACTTGATTTGGATAAAGATCCATTTGGTCCTAAGAAGGACGATGAAAAGTTCATTGGTCCCGAAGTTTCATATTTAAGTGTCATATGAGCTTTAATGTATCTGGCGAGCCACACTCGACCAAACATATGTTTTACCACGAATCTATTTTCTAGATTTGGCTCATGTCCGATCATAAGGATTGGAACAAGATTAAATATATTCTTCATTATCGACAAGGAACAAAATATTTTGGTTTATTTTATACTAATCAACCCAAAGAGGGGTTAATTGGCTTTGTTGATGAGGTTATCTTTCAGATCCATATAATGCTCGATCATAGTATTTACACATGGTGGTACATCTATATCTTAGAGATCCATGAAACAAACGATTGCAGCCACATCGTTCAACCATGCTGAAATATTGGCCATCCATGAGGCCAACCGAGAATGTGTTTGGTTGAGATCGATGACTCAACATATTCGAGTGGATTGTGGTATGATTGAAGGAAAGGAAGCACCGACCATAATGTACGAGGACAATGCAACATGCATAGCTCAACTTAAAGATGGATACATCAAAGGAGATAGGACAAAACACATATTGCCAAAGTTCTTCTTTACACATGAGTTGCAAAAGGCAGGCGAGGTCGAAGTGATACAAGTACGTTCAAGTGACAATTCAGCCGACCTATTCACCAAATCACTACCAACCTCAACGTTCAAGAAGCTTACATATCCGATTAGAATGTGTCGACTGAAAGACCTTCAGTGAGGTATAAAAACAGAGGGAGTAATACGTATTGTACTCTTTTTCCTTAACTATGGTTTTATCCCATTGAGTTTTTCATGGCTAAATGTTTTGATGAGGCAACCTCCAAAACGTATTAAATGGTTATGACATCCAAGGAGAGTGTTATAAACTATATGGTGGATTGTCATAACCGGATAGTCCATGGTCGATAGGTCCATGGTCGGCCCGTCCATTACTGGCCTAACCATAAACCTATTGCATCTAGGTTTAGTAAACCTCGACCATATGGATTTAGGTTAGACAAATAGAAAACATATTCCTTATTGGTTTAGGACTTATGCTTTTCCTTATCCGTATTAGATTTACCTATTTATAATCCTTATATAAAGAGAGCTTCTTATTGATTATGAATACACAAGACTTATACGAAATACAAAAACACAATACACACGAATTCCTCTTCTCTCTCTTGATTTACATCATTAATAACAATACAAAAATAGAGTTAAAGCTTATAACTTTATAAATGTAGAAAGACATATCTTGATTGGACCCCTTTCTAACAGAATGTCAAATAATCCATTAACATATTTAACTTTCAAGAAAATTGTGAAGGTAAAAATTAATTTCTAAAATTGATAAATGATCTTTTACACTTTTAATCCATTAATCAAAATTCGTATGATATAGCCAAAAATTGATGATAAGTCTAAGATTTGCAAACTTTCTCAAAAAGTGTTAGATTTCTTAACATCTTTAAATCACTATAATATTTTATTTAAAAATTAACTTTTTGCGTGATGATGTCAGTTATTTTTAGGAAAATTGTCAAAAATACCACTTTCATTGTACCATTTTTATGTTTACCTTAATCACTTTTATCTTTATTTTTAAGAGCAAAAACACACTTATAACCTTTGAATTAATTAATCTAAGATTTAGGGTTTAGAGTTAAATGGTGGATAAAGTGGGGGTACGGTTTAGGAATGTAAAATTTAGGATTCTAACTATTTTTTTTTAAAAAATTGCCTATTAAAAATTGTATTTTGAAAATGTCTCTTTAATAAAGGTAAAAATGAAAAGTGATACTAATAATGTGGTAAAGATGAAAATTCTCTTTCTTTTTACTATAGTCAGTTATATAAATAACTTTAATAGATTATAAATATCATATTTAATTTTCATGATCTATTATTTATTTTTATTTAATAACTTGACTTATATTTTAACCTTTTCAAGATCACATATATAATGAAAATAAATTATTTATAAAATTAAAACGTAGATATATTTAATATATAAAATGGTTTCATAAAAAGTAAAAGTTCACAAAAATTGTCTTAATTCTTAAGAATTAACATATCATTTCTTTTACAAAATTTCAAACAACATAAAAGATTTTAAAAAAAAAACTAAAATAGCACTATAACATTTTACTGTCCCAAAATGTTGAAAAAATGTCAAAAATACTATATTTTACACTTTTTTTTTGTCTTTAATGAAAGTAAAAATGAAAAGTGACACAACAAAAGTGGTAAACTTGAAATTCTCCCCAAAATGCTTAGAAGTTTGGTATATCCAAATTGTAATTGTGAAAATGAGTTTCTTTAAGTTATAATTTATAAAATGTTTAACTATTGCGTGAGAGAAACAAATAGAAATTATTTTGATCTTTTGATCCATACACATGACTAGTGTCAATGTAATTATGACTTTAAAACTTAAGAATTTTTGTTACAAATAACCCAAGGAATTTATGGTTTAGACTTTAAAACTTTTGTTTTAGGTGCGATTAAATGACCATAGGATTTGAAGAAAGAGGAGCAGCGATGTTAATGGGCCGTAATAAATTGTATATGCCCACGTTGCGATCTATTTATTTGTTTTAATATATTTAAATTCTCAGGTCATCTGTAAAAATTTTAAAATTAAGAAACATTCAAAAGTATGGTTCATACGAAATTTATAATTGTGGGATTATGTCATTTTAAACTTTAATATGTGAAAGAAATAAATGGAGACCACATTGACCTTTTCACCTATAAACTTGACTAATGCCTGTATAATTGTGACCTGAGAACATAATAAATATGCTAGTTAGAAATGACTCAAAGACTTTATGACTTTAACTCTTAAATTTGTTTCCACATGAGATTAAATGACTGTAAGATTTCAAAAGAGAAAGGGCTAGGGATGTTCGGGCCACGATAAATTTCTTGGGTCGAAGAATGAAGGTCGCTCTCCATATTTATTTGTTTTGATTTATTTAAGTTATCAGAGTATTTGTAAAACTGTTAAAAGTTAAAGGGTAAAAACATATGTTGGATCATAAGATCTTGACTTTCTCGCCAAAATTATTAGATATTTTATGTGATTATGGTAGGAGGTGAATAGCTCCCTTGCAAGGCCCGTTGAATAAAAAGCCTGGCCCGCCACAAGGATCAACCAGCATCTCAGTTAACCGAGGACCAGATTAGCGTTAACTCGACTAATCTCCGCGATTAGTCGAGTTAACGCTTGATTACCAAAAAGCTCCACCTCGATGGGCCGACCACGGCCCATCGAGTAAAAAGCCTTTCAGATTCGCGACCAGCTCGCTAGGGCGAACAGAGCGATAGTATAAAAGGTGGAGAAGAGGCAACAAGAAAGGGGATCCGAAATCGAACTGACTCACAAGACGGCTAGAATTAGGGTTTCACTTTGTACGTTCTATCCGACCTGTGTTATACGGCCAAGCTCACTGAGCTCCGTTGAACGTCATCTCTCCTTTCCTCATTTGTATCCCGAACTCATTCATTAATAAAATTTCCAGTTCACAATTTATAGTATAACCTACCTTTGTCATAACCCACTGACGAGTCCCGTCACCTTCTTACTGATAATAGACCGAACTCGGTTCAAACAGTTGGCGCCCACCGTGGGGCTATGAGACAAAGTAGCATCAACAAAGTTATGAGTCCAAGTAACGACTTGACTTCCGGCGAGGAAGCAGGCGTGGTAGACCCTACTCCGGATGCCGTCGCACCACTCGCTCCAACCCTCATCAATACAATCATGGAAATCTTTGCTCGGCAAGAAGAAGCTCAGAAGGCGACGACCGAACAACTTAACGCCATAGCAGCTATCCTCGCGCCCTTCGCTGCAACGGCCGCTTCCGACACCGTCCGCCGACAGCTGGTGTATAGCACCAATGAAACAGCTAACCTTCCCGGTCAGTCTGCCGGACCGCAAGTTCGAGTAAACGAAGCACAAGTCCAGGCCCCATGAACTATTGCGTGCGACGAGCCGGATCTTCAGACTGTCTAGGAGATAACCGCTCTCAAGCAAGCGCTCCTGGATATTAATGACAAAAATTCACGGTGTCACAACCTCAGCCCCGCTTATCGAGAGTGTCCTCGCTGAAACCCTTCGAACACCATTTACCAGGAAGATCTCCGACGTACGGCTCCGACCAATGGAGAAGCTCCGCTTGCCAACGTATGACGGTCTCTCGGATCTGACTGTCCATATTACCTCTTTTAACGTCGCGATGCGATGCCCAAACTTTACGCCAGAGGAGCGAGACGCGGGCTTCTGCCATCTTTTCGTCGAAAGCCTCAAAGGCGTGGCGCTTAACTGGTTCACCAGCTTGCCGGAGAACTCAATCGACAGCTTTCACGACTTGTCGTCCGCTTTTCTCAAAAATTACATCATGTTCTCCCGCGAAGAGGCCCAAGTATCCAACCTCTGGCATCTCTCTCAGTCGCCGGGACAAAGCCTTCGCAGCTTCATGGAAAAGTTTAAAGAAATCGTGGCAAAAGTGAAAGTACCCGACGAAATCGCTGTGAACGCCCTCATGAAAACACTTTACGTACGCTCCAAGTGTCGCGTTGATCTATACATAAGTCCAACAAAATCATTGGCAAATGCCATTGCCCGATCTCATAACTTCATTCGCATGGAGGAAGATACCAAGGAGATAATAAGTAAGCAAAACGCGACGAAGCAAGGAAGAACCTCGACGACTAAGACATCCAACGCATGGACAGAACCTCGACAGCACACCTCGGCAGAGAAAATTAACCAGAAGAAGAGCTAGGTTTACCTGGTAAACGAGTCTGACAGCTCGCTAGCTGAAGTTTAGGGAGAAGGATGGAACCATTACCCCAAACCACCGCCACCTGAAGGAGCTAAACTAAAAGCTCCCACGAAACCGTCGAGGTCGGCCCCCGCAGACACTGAAAAGTGGTGTTCCTATCACCAATCCAAGAAACACGACACGAAGGAATGTAAAGTCATATACGAGCAATTCCTCTCATCCTTAGCCAACGGCAAACTAGATCTCGAGCAGTCAAACCAGAAGCCAAAGAGCATCAAAAGTTGGAGCAAGAACAAGGACAAGAAAGCTCAAAGATCGCAAAACAGGGCCCCGCAGTCCGAACCAAAGGTGCCTCCAGCGCAAGTCACAGCCATAGCTCGGGAGAATGGGGATTCATCCGCTGACGAGGAACAACCAAAGATTCGGCGCCGAGTCGAGGTTATCCTTGCGCGTCCCGATACCCCGACCGACGATGAGGACGAGCTGGCCTCGTCCAACCCCCGTCGACTTCCGAACAAGCGACCTGCGTTTCAGGTAGCTGGTGCGTCCTATTCTGAGGATTTGCGACACAAACTCAAACGCAAAGTCAGCACTAACGAGCAATCGGACACGGTATCAGCTTCAGATGCAGTAGACCTCCGAGCAGAGATCAACGCCTCCAAAGCAAGAAAAGCCCACACAGCCTTCAATTCGGAGGTCGTCTATCAAAGAGAGGATCTCCGTGCAGTTCTCAACTCGAAGGAGGAAGACCTCCACATCAAATTGAATCGATCAAAGAGCTTCGACTTGCGAAGATATTTAGAGACGAAGTTCGTCGATACCGAAGCCGCACAGGAGGTCGCTCAGCAAAACAATGATCTGCGGGAACAGATTCGAAGAAGGCGCATCAACGTGATCATGGGAGGATCCCCCTGTGTGGCGAATCAGTGAGGTCGATCGATGACCATCGGCGCTAACCAAGGATCGCGCATTGATGGCCCATGAAACCAGAGATATACCCAACGATCACCTTTTCAGCCGAAGATGCGATCGGAGTCAGCTTGCCGCACAACAATCCGTTGCTTGTCGAACTCGGCATTGGTGCCTGTGAAGTGACCAAATTTCAGATCGATACCAGCAGCTTGGTCGATCTTATTTTCCATAAGACACTCGAGAAGATGGGAGTCGATTTCTGCCTACTTAAGCCTTCCAACAGATCATTAACCAAATTCAACGGAGTCTCCGAAGAAATGATCGGGACCATTCGCCTTCCAATATTCGCCGGTGGGGTTACTCGCACAGTCAAGTTCTCCGTTGTCGCAACGGATGCCCCTTACCACGTCATTCTCGGAACGCCTTGGCTCCACTTGATGAAAGCAATTTTCTCGATCTTTAACCAATGCATTAAGTTTCCCGGAACGATGTGCGCATAAAAACTATAAGACCAGTAGGCTGCTCGTAATCTCCTCGCCGCAAACGTTAAACTTCAGCCACCGCGAGTAAATGCCGTCGCCCGACCTCTCCAAAAGGCCTTTCCCCAGAAAGACGAAGTCATCGAGATTCAGATCGACGATGCCGACCCGAACAAAGTCATGCGTATCGGCGCTCTCTTCCCGGACAAGATACAGCAAATGATCATCGCTTTCCTCAAGGAAAACATTTCCACCTTCGCGTGGACGACCTCTGACATGAAAGGAATTGATCCAAAAATCACATCGCACGAGCTGAACGTCGACCCAACCTTCAAACCCATCCGACAGAAGCGTCATAAGCTCGGACCAGAGCGATCTAAAGCGGTTAACGAAGAAGTTGGAAGGTTGTTAGAAGCAGGATCTATCTTGGAAGTCCGATACCCCGAGTGGCTCGCGAACCTAGTGGTAGTAAAGAAGAAGAACGGGAAATGGCATGTATGTGTCGATTTCACAGATTTGAACAGAGCATACCCGAAGGATAGCTTCCCACTACTAAACATTGATCGGCTCGTAGAATCGACTGCCGGGAACAAGCTCTTATCTTTCATGGACGCCTTCTCAGGATATAACCAGACATCGATGCACCTAGACGACCGAGAAAAAACAGCGTTCATATTCGATAGGGGCACCTTCGCTTACAACGTGATGCCGTTCGGCCTCAAGAACGCCGGAGCAACCTACCAGCATCTCGTTAACCTTATGTTCGCGAACAAGTTAGGCGAGACGATGGAAGTATACATCGATGAAATGATAGTCAAGTCACACCGAGCTAGAGATCACCAAGACCATCTGCAAGATTGTTTCAAGATATTGAATGATTATGGCATGAAAATCAATCCCGCAAAGTGCACATTCGGAGTCCAGTCCGGTGAGTTCCTCGGATACATCGTGACACAAAGAGGGATCAAGGTCAATCCGAAGCAGATCTCGCTGATCCTCGATCTCCCTAGCCCGAGAAATAGTCGAGAAGTTCAACGCTTGACATGACGGATCAAAGCTCTTAATCGCTTCATCTCTCGCTCAACGGACAAGTGTCTCCCTTTCTACGAGCTCCTGCGTGGGAATAAGCAATTCATCAGGGACGATAAATGGAGGAGGCTTTCACCCAACTCAAGACTTAGCTAACCACCCCGCCGGTGCTAGCCAAAACCGAAGGAGGAGATACACTCTATTTATACATTGCGGTCTTGGCAACCGCGGTCAACAGCGTCCTCATCAAAGAAGACCGAGGCAAGCAAAAACCCATATTCTATACCAGCAAGCGCATGACCGACCCCGAAACGCGATACCCGACTTTGGAGAAGATGGCCTTGGCTGTTGTTACCTTGGCAAGGAAGCTACGCCCTTACTTTCAATCCCATACGATCGAGATACTAACAAATCAGCCTCTTAGGACAATAATGCAAAACACCAACCAATCCAAGCGATTTTCCAAATGGGCACTCGAACTGAGCAAGCACGATATCGTATACAAAAACCGCACAGCCGCCAAATCACAAGTGTTGGCCGACTTTATGGTGGAACTATCACCCGAGCTCGAGCAAGATCTTATACTCCCAGGTCAGAACTGGATCCTTCAGGTCGACGGATCTTCAACAAACAAGGGGTCGGGAGCTGGGGTCCAGCTGCAATCTCCGACCGGAGAACTGATAAGACAATCGTTCCAGTTTGGGTTCACCGCCTCAAATAACGAGGCAGAATACGAATCATTGATCACGGGGCAACATCTCGGAAGAGCAGTCCACACAAAGCGAGTTAGCGCATATTGTGGTTCCCAGCTAGTTACAAGTCAATTCAGTGGCGACTACGACACTTGGAACGAACGAATGAACGCATACCTGAAGGTCGTACAAGGTCTCGCTAACGAGTTTGATTTTTTCGAACTTACCAAAGTCCCGCGCAGAGAGAACGTATGCGCCGACGCTCTTGCAGCGCTAGGGAGCAAGATCCGTGATCAGGTCCAGAGGACGATCCCGATCCATAGAATCGAAAAACCAAGTATCGCCACCACAGATGAAGAGCTATCCGAGGTCTCTCCCGTCGTAGTGATACAACCAACCGATGAGGTTGTACCAGATTGGCGAGCCAAGCTCATTGACTTCCTTGCTGATGAGAAACTGCCCACAGAAAAATGGTGTGCCAGGCGACTGAAGGCACATAGCACGAACTATGTCGTTCTCGACGGCCTACTCTACCGATGGACCGCGAACAAAGTCCTTCTTCGATGTCTCCACGGGGAAGAGACATACCTCGTAATGGCTGAAACGCACGAAGGGGCTGGAGGGAACCACTCTGGTGGACGAGCTCTCGCTCTTAAAATCTCCGACTGCGAATCCCACGCCCGACATTGTGACAAATGCCAACGGCACGCATCGACTATTCACTGTCCGACCGAAACGCTCCGAATGATGACAGCTCCGTATCCCTTTATGCGTTGGGCAATGGATATCATCGGACCAATGCCCCCATCTCGGCAACAGCATTATATCCTCGTCCTTACCGACTACTTCACAAAGTGGATCGAAGCCGAGGCCTACGCTAATATCACAGAGAGAGAGGTCCAGAAATTTGTGTGGAAAAACATCATCTGCCGTCACGGCCTTCCATACGAAATCGTAACAGATAACGGCTCGCAGTTCATCTCACAGCAATTCCGCGAGTTCTGTACCAAATGGAAAATCCGACTGAATATGTCTAGCCCGAGGTACCCGCAAAGTAATGGCCAAGCCGAGTCTTCAAACAAAACCATCATCGACGGAATTAAAAAGAGACTCGACCTAAAGAAGGGATGTTGGGCAGATGAACTAGATGGAGTCCTATGGTCGCATAGAACGACTCCGAGAGGTGCCACCAAGACAAACCCACTCTCTCTCGCCTACGTCGTCGAAGCAATGGCACCGGCCAAATTCAACGTATCTAGCCTACGAAGGTCCAGAATGCCAGAACATGTCGAGCTTAATAGCGATATGCTCCTCGACGCGCTAGATGCTACCGAGGAACGGCGAGACCAGGCCCTTTTACGCATCCAAAACTATCAGCATCAAATCGAAAGCTACTACAACAAGAAAGTGAGGTCTCGACCACTCGAGCTGGGGGACTTCGTCCTGCGGAAGGTCTTCAAGAATACCAAAGAGCCGAACGCCAGAAAACCCGGTGCCAAATGGGAAGGACCCTACAAGATCGTTAAGGTCGTAAAACCTGGCGTATTTCATCTCGAGACATCTGCTGGCGAGCAGGTTCCACGAGCTTGGAATTTGATGCATCTGAAACGCTATTATGCCGAGTAATACACTCGCACAAAAAAAAACGAGTTAATGACTTTTCGGTCACGTTAACCCGTAAAACCGAGTTAATGACTTTTCAGTCACGTTAACCCGTAAAAACCGAGTTAATGACTTTTCAGTCACGTTAACCCGAAAAACTGAGTTAATATCTTTTCAGTCACGTTAACCCGTAAAAAAAGTGAATGCGTGGAACTGCCACTTTCACTCGCCGAGCAGATGAGCCTTCCCAGCCACTTCTGCTCGGCGAAAAGAACTACGAATGACTTGATCCTCTCCGCGGGGTACGTAGGCAGCTCTTAACGAGTTCAGCCATAACTCTAAACAAACCCTTTCCGCGCTATGCTAACATCTCGAGCTCGGTTACGAGAGCATAACAGGGGCTAAATACTGGCATTTACGCAGCTTCGCCAAACTCGTCCTGATCAGACACACGTCTGGCGAGCTCCGCGGATCTGCTGATACGATAATTAACGATTTCGAGATAACTTCTGGAACAGGACCGGCCGGCCCTAAAGTCCACATCGTTACTTCGCGACTACCCCGACACCCACACAAACCTCTAAGTCCCGAGCTCGGAGCACGACTCAGTCAGCTGTCCTGAGTCAGCGACCTACTATAGTGGCCCTACTATATTACTTCGGGTCAATTCTTACGCCCGATAATTACTAAAGCAAATAAAACACAAACCTTCAAGTCCCGAGCTCGGAACACGACTCAGTCAGCTATCCGAGTCAGCGACCCATTGGAGTAGTCATACGCGATTATTTCAGATCAATTCTAAGATCCGACAAATCTCTAAGGCAGTTAAAACATGAAGATTCATGTTCCAAACTCGGAACACAACTCATCCCCTCGCGCTGAGCCAGCGACGTGAAGTAGCCAGTGGGTTTTTTTGGGCCGTCTCTCGATGTCCCATTTAATTGCTAAGGAAAGAATGTGCATGGACAATATCTCGAGAAGGACTTCCAAACCGGGACCAATTCAACCAAATAAAACCTCTTGCATTAAAACGAAGCAAATTCGAGAGAGTAATACAACAACTCCACCAAAAGAGTAAACTTGAAATACAAAAAGAAAAATAGAGGATAAATCAAAGCGATGGCTCCGACCAAAGTCATCTCTTCACGAGTCTGACGAACAGGAAGAGGAGGCCTGCAGCTCGTCGTTCTGTTGCTCGCTGCCTTCCCCTCCTTCAGAAACAATCTCCTCATTCTGATCCAAGCGATGTCCCGAAGCAGATCCTGGATCCGATCCAACAGGGTCAAGGCACTGAGAAGGTCTGTCATACCCACCTTCGATAAAGGCGAGAAGCGACTCGTCAACATACTCTGATTCCAGCCTTAATGCAGACAGCGAGTAGTCACCTTCCTTCGACAACCCAGGATCGAGCTTCTCCGCCTCCGCCTTTCTGAGCTTCTCTTCTCCTCCGAAGAAATCAATCTTCTCCTGCGAAATCTCCTCCCCCTCTTCCTTGAGCATCTACAGACATTTGCGGGTTCCAAAGGCCTGGCTACACGAGCATCGTGCATCATCAAACCTGTCCAGCTTCTCCTCGCTCTCTCGAAGCCGCTTGAAGCGGATATCCGCCTTGGCGGCCATCGGTGCACGAACTTTAGAACATGCAAAGAAATGAGATCGGTTGAGGGGCGATCAGATTAGTATTTATTGAGTTTCTGATAGAATAGATTTTGTTGCTATACTAGGATAAGGCATATAAAGTTTCTCTTTGATTAGCATTATTCAATTTGGTTGCGATATAGTAGGGTAGTCATGCTTATGTATTATGTGAGTCCCCACATTTCAAACCTCTTTCATATGCTACATTTGTTTTCCTTGAGAACAAGCAAAAGGTTAAGTCTGAGGGAGTTCATATACCTTGTTATTTACTAGTTTAAGACTATCATTTGGACCCTATTTGGAGTTTGCTATGTTAGTTTAGACTGTGTTTTAGAGTCTTTTCAGGTCAAGGTACATTTTGAAGCATTATGAAGATAATGGAGCTTGGTAGAGTATTCAGAGAAGATATCCAGTTGTTGTTCAGTCAGAGTCGAGGTCAAGCCTGACCATCGATCGACGGTGCACACTTGCTGTTGATCGATGATCTACTCGCACAGAAGTTGACCGACTTCAAGCATAAGTCAAGATAATTTACAAGAATACCCCTGACATGTTTTGACCTAGTTTATAAGGTTTTGCCACTATTTAGGCAAAAGAGACCACAAGACTTATGTATGAGTAATTCTCTTATTAGATTTAGGGTTCATTATGATATTGTTGAATTAGCCCAAAAATAGGATTGCTAGGATGAAAAGATATTTATCTTTGGAATTGTGTTTAATGCTTGTGTTCTAGAGTAGCTAACTACAACCCTTAACCTAGGACATACACAATTACAAGAGTAGGTTTTTTGCCTGAATTCATTTCATTGAGTTAGGTTATTAGATACATGCGAAAGCTGCTTGATTTAACCTAGCAGACACACTTCATGTCGATAACCGTCGATCGACACTAGGCACTCGCCGTTGATCGATGGTCAACTCGGCTGTTCGCATATGAGAGTTGGAACGAAAGCGGGTCGAGTTGTGATTAAGGTCTTTGCATATTTAATAATCCTTTGCATCTTATTCATTACAATTCACTTACCAGGAAACCTTAGATCTATATTTCTTTATTTAAATCAGTTAACCTATTTAGCAAATTTCCTTTTTGGAATAAAACCTCATTACAAACCCCCTTTTTATAGCTTACCTAACTTAACTTTTTGGACTCAAAAATCTATTGTGTGCCCTCGCTCCTTGTGGATTCGATCCCTAAGTACTACACTTTGACCTCTGTTGGCAAGAGCAGTTTATAGGGTTAATTTGATAGATTGGAAGCTGTCTTTAGCAGACAATCTATCAAATTAACCATACGAACTACTCTTGCCAAGAGAGGTCTAATGTGGTACTTATGGATCGAATCCACAGAGAGCGAGGGCAAACAATAGATTTCTGATTTCTAAAATTTAAGCTAGGCAAGCTATAATAAGGAGGTTAGTGTGAGGTTTTTATTCCAAAAAGAAAATTATCTAAACAAGTTAACTGATTCAAATATGGAAAAGATAGATCTAGGGTTTTAAGCAAGTGAATTATAGTGGATAAGATACATGGAAGTATGAATATGCAAGGACCTTAATCACAATCCGACCCCCTCTTGTTCCGACTTTCGTATGCGAACAAAGGAGTCAACCGTCGATCGACGGCTAAGGCCGAGTGTCGATCGATGGTTATCAGACATGAAGTTCGTCCTCTACGTTAATTAAACCAGATCTCATGCATTTAACAACCTAGCTAAATGGAATTAATTCAGGCACATAACCTACTCTTGTAGTTGTCTATTTCCTAAGTTTAGGTTTCTAGTTAGATACTATAGAACACAAGCATTAAACACAATTCCGAAAATGGATATCTCTTCATCCTAGCATTCTTTTTCCGGCTAATTAATCAATACCATAATGAACCCTAAATCCAACAAGAGAATTACTCAGACATAATCATAGAAAACATGATAAACTGAATAGTATAATGCATATAATAGATAATAGGGTTCCAATACAAATATCTGAAGGAGTTCAGATCTTCTCCCCAAAACTACTAAGAAAACTAAAAGCTATAAATGATACCTTTGTATGAAATCTCTGTGTGTTTGCCTAAACAATGGCAAGGACCTTATAAACTAGGGTAAAACTCGTTCATGTGAATTCTTATAATTTTTCTTGACTTGGACTTGAAGTTGGCCAATGACTCTGCGAGTAGACTGTCGATCGACATCAAGTGTGCACCATCGATTGATGGTCATGCTTGACCTCGACTCTGACTTAGCATATTGTGAACAACTACTGGATATCTTCTCTGAATGCTCTAACAAGCTCCATTTTCTCCATAATGCTCCAAAACGTACCTTGACTTGAAAAGACTTTAAAATACAGTCTAAACATACATAGCTGACCCCAAATAAGGTCCAATGATAGTCTTAAAGTGGTAAATAACAAGGTATATCAACTCCCTAGACTTAAATTTTTGCTTGTCCTCAAGTAAAACAAAGGTAGCCTCTAAAAGAGGTTTAAAAAGCGGGGACTCACATAATACATAAGCATAAAAACTTTATATGCCTTATACTAGTATAACAACCAAATCCATTCTATCATCAACTCAACTAATACTAATCTGACTCACCCCTCTACTGATCTCATTTCCTTGCATAAAAATAAAGTGTAGTCTTTACCTTGGGGGTATCAATCAAAAGACACATGGACTCAACTCCTGCAAACCTGCATGTATTGTATAAAGCTTTTTTATCTCTTTCTTTCCTCTTTTCTCTCAAAATCTTTTGAATCTTAAATTCAGTGGACAATGATGCTGCTACAGTCTATCTTGCCATTTCATTTCCGATTTTTGTTTTTTAATACAATTTGTAGGCGAATAATGGGGTCATCGGTAATGTACCTACTCAACTAATACTAATCTGACTCACCCCACTACTGATCTCATTTCTTTGCATAAAAATAAAGTGCAGGCTTTACCTTGGGGGTATCAATCAAAAGACACATGGACTCAACTCCTGGAAACCTGCATGTATAGGTATAAAGCTTTTTTTTATCTCTTTCTTTCCTCTTTTCTCTCAAAATCTTTTGAATCTTAAATTCAATGGACAATGATGCTGCTAAGGTCTATCTTGCCATTTCATTTCCGATTTTTTTAATACAATTTGTAGGCAAATAATGGGGTCATCGGTAATGTACCTACCCCTCGCTTCCAACAATGTGTAATCATTCCTTTGAATTAGAATAATAGGGTTATCGGTAATGTACCTACCCCTCTGCACCTTAGGAAATCATCTTAATCTTTTCTATTATAGATCCTGAAGAGAAAGAGAGAGAGGAAATCATAAATTACAGACTAGTACCTTACATACTTGCAGAAGGAATCTGATCCGATGTATACCAAACCCCAAAGAAAGCAAAGTAATCAATATTAGGTTGGAGATCAGCTTTGGTTCCTTCAGACTTTCTTTGTAAGTATGATATAATGGCAGGATGATCCTTTTTGGCAGCTCTACTAATCTCTGCAATCAACACATCTAAGCATGGTGCTAAAGTATGGTTAGTCAATAAATAAGTTCTGATCATAATCCACTTCTTGACTCTATAAAACAAATTGGGAAACTTAATAGATAAAAACTCAAAATAGATAAAAGCATCAGCGAACCTTCCCCATACTTGAATAACACTATCCCTAGTGATATCTCATCAGGATTGGTTAATAAAAATTAAAGCATAAGTAAAAGGTTGAGAGAAAGTCGAGGTTACAAAACTCCATAAGGAGTGTCGACCAATGGTGATTGGTGGGTGTCGACCAATGGTGATTGGTGGGTGTCGACCAATGGTAACCCATCCAAGATGTCGACTGATAGTGAGGTGGTGGTGTCGACCGATGGTGGTTTCGAACTGTTCTACTCCTCCTTTGAAAACCTAAAGTAATTAGATAAAAACCATAATTAGTAACTAGATAATGAAAAACCAAAATCAAACTTATTACTCAGTGGGTTGCCTCCTACTCAGCGTTTGGTTATAGTCTTAAACTCGACATTTTGATTTCTGCACTAGGAAGGTAAGTCATAAAACCAATGTGGAAAGCAAGTATCCACATACTCACTGTTCGTCCCAAACCATGCACTGATAAAACCTCTTACAGCCTCATCTTCTCTGGCTTTTTGATTATCAATCTTCCTCTGAGCCAATGCCAATCTGCCCATCCCTTTTTCAAGTGCTTGAATGCGTCCCGTCAGCATGTTAAATCTGGCATATGTGGGCTCTGAAATATCCTCCAAACTCTGGTTGATACTATCCTATCCCTCATCAAGTCTTGAGAAAGGTAAACTCCATCAAGCTTGTCTTGTAAGAGGTCCTCTGTTACCAGTCTCTGCCCAGATGTTGCATTGTGACTATCGATCGATGGCCAACTGTTTCCATTGATCAATGCTGAACAGACTGCCTTACCCGATGTTTGATTTCTTTAGAGATTCCATAATTCATTGGCCATAACTAATATGTCTGCAATATCGTCTTTGGACACATTGAGAATACTTCCATCCATTGCCCGTGCATAACCATCTGGGTCTCTCATGATTCCAAACTCATCTGGTCTAAGGTAGCCATACTCGTCATCACATCCAGTCGGGTTGTCGTCGATCGACTGTATAGAGCCACCGTCGATCGATGTTGCATTCCAGCTTCCATAGGATCCTTGGAAATTTCCAGTCTCTTAGAGTCCAAAGGCATGGTACTCGACGGTTTCTTCTTCAAGGTAAGAATCATCGTACTCTTGGTGTTAGGTTCTGGCATCCTCTCACGGTATTGCTGCCCTATGTAGACTATCTCTTCTTGATTGTCTTTGTTGTTCTTAGCTATGGCATAACCGTCGACCGATGGTGGATAGTGAGTATCAATCGATGCCAAAGGGTGGGATCCTTGCTGGTTCTGGTTGAAGGGATCGTCGACCAATGCCAAGAGTTGGATGTCGATCGAAGCTGCGTCCGCAGGCTCGTCGTCTTGATCATATTTGCAGAAGCATGTAGCAATGAAACTTAGATCATCACCCAATTCTATTTGAGTAACCTTGTTCTTGACTTTAACAGGTTCATAAAAGTTGTATGGATCAATCAATTATAGATACAACATGTATGTCTTTATGATGCAGATAGCTCCCACTGTTGACATGAACACTCTTCCAAGGAGTAAGGAAAATTTCCATTCAATCTTTATATCAATCACATGGAAGTCTACTGGAACTAAGGCATTGCAAATCTGCACTGGGACGTCTTTGGCTATCCCTCATAAATTCACTTTGGAGTAATCCACAAAGGTGAATGAATCACTAGAAGGCTCGACTTTCAGGCTTAAATTCTCTGCCATAACTCTACGCATGATGCTAACTGCTGATCCAGTGTCGCTAAGGGCGTTAGGATACTCGTGACCTTTGACAAAACATGGGATCACAAATTTCCCAGGGTCACTTTTTCGTCTTGAGAGTAGTCCTCTGCTTCATCTTCTCTCTGAGGTCATTGAACATGCACTCTATGTCCTTTTCTGTTTCCTTGGATTCCCTTAAAAAATTCACAATCTACGAGTATAATATGCTTCATCAAATTGAGTATTTAAGGGAATTTTAAAAACTCTTTTGGCAAAGCCATCCATCTCTTTGTCAGTTGCTTCTCTGCGAAGATGTCTGGGAATCTTTTGAAGTGTCTTTCTGTTGTCATGGGTTCAGGTATATTGGCGTTCTGCTCCTGATTTTCCATCCTCGAAGGTCTGACAAATAAGTTGGCACTCAGACTTGGTAACCGAATCGGTTCTATTTATGGGGTCTGTCAATTGATGCTTGATTCTTGCTGTAGATCAACATTGGAATATTCACATGAAGTAACTAATTCTGAAGGTTCCGTCGATCGACGGTCAGGTTCGGGTGTCGATCGACGGTCAGGTTTTGGTTTCGATTGACACCAACGCGAACTGCCGAAGACATAGCATTTCTACACAAAAATCACCTTTCTGCAGCTGTTCTCTCTTCACTTATTGCCAAAAGTCTTCACCTATCAATGCATTGAAGTGGTTCGTCTGACTAGGGTCTCCTTTCTCCTTAATCAATGCCTCGTATCTCTGAATTGCTTCACTTGTTTTGACCACTTGATTCTCCAACTTCTTGACATGAGTGTTGAGGTTCTCAAACTTGGTGTTGAGGTTGGTGTACAACAAATCTATCTTCCCATTGAAGTTCACAATCATCTGTTACTACTCCTGCTCCAGTATCCTATCAACCATAGCTTCCAATTTGCTCTCCTAAGGCTTCTGCTGCTATGAATTCTTATTGTTGTTACTCATGTTACCACCATAGGGGTTCCTGTTGTAGCCTGGATTTTCGGGTCTCTGGTAACCGTTTCCACCAAAAAAATTCACATCCGATTCCTCATCTTCTTCTTCCAGGGCTTTCACTTCTTCCTTCTTGAGAAATTTCTGAACATTATCTAACTTGGCCTTGACTTCATCTATCTGCTCCCTGCTCAAAGATGGAGCTGATTTCTTCCTCTCATAGTTAGTGTTCTTGGTGCTTTTGCTAGACACCAAGTTCAATGAGCCTTGTTGCTTCTTCTAGACTCTTAGTGCTGAAATTTCCTTCACTAGCTGTGTCTAAAGCCCTCTGGTACTGCAGATCAATACCTCTGAAGAAAGTGCTAAGTAACTGCACTTCATTGAAACCGTGGTGTGGGCAGTCTCCCTGGTAGGACTTGAATCTGAACCAACAGCTTCTGAAAGATTCCCTAGGATCCTATGTGAATGTAGCGATCCTGCTTCTCAAGTCTTATGCTCGTGCATCATCAAAGAAATTGCGCATGAATGCATTCTTGATGTCTGTCCAGGATGTCAGAGATGCTGGTGGTAGTTGCTTAAGCCAATTCGAATCATCTCCAGCAAGTGAGTACTTGAAGAGCTTGCAGAATACATAGTCCTCAAGGACTCCATTTGCCTTAATAAGAGATACTAGATCTTCAAATTTCTCCAGGTGATCCATCGAGTGCTCATGTCGCAATCCATGGTAGGGTGTATGCGCAACAAGTGTGAAGAAGGATGGTTTGATCTCAAAAAAATTTCTGTGGAAAGGTGGAGGACGAATAGCGGATCTATTAGCATAAAACTGGTTTGGACGATTGTAGTCTGCCAGTTGTCCATTGAGCAGCTTGGGTGGCAGCTTCAGGTTGAGCTACTTCAGCGTCTGCTTGTGCTTTAGGGATTACAGTTCTCTCCTCGTCAATTCTATGACATGTTCCATTACGCATATGACCTTCAAGCCCATACATGTCTCCTCTCTCATCTCGAACTACAACTAAAGTCACAACCATATTTTGCAGGCTACCGTCGATCGATGCCGTATGGGTACTGTTGATCGATGTTTATATGTGAGCGTCGAACGGCGGTCGAGTGTACTGTCGATCGATGCTAGTCGCGTCTGTTTGCGGATGGAACGTTCGATTACAATAGGGTATGAGAAGAGTAGTTCCTGGTTCTTTTTGCTTTTGGTACTGCTAGGCATTCACCTAAAAGATAAGGAAGAAACTGTCAGTAACTTGCAATAAAAGAAAACGCCTAGGCTAAATCCTTGAAAAAGAAATCTAATGACGATCCTTCTTCCCCGGCAATGGCGCAAAAATTGGCAGTGTGTGGGTTAAGGTTTATATTGAAGCAGACAATCTAACAAATTAACCCTACAAACTACTCTTGCCAAGAGAAGTCTAATTGTAGTACTTAGGGAATGAATCCACATAGAGAGAGGGCACACAATAGATTTTTGAGTTCTAAAAGTTAATCTAGGAAAGCTATAAATAAGAGGTTTGTGTGAGAGATTTATTCCAAAAAGAAAATTATCTAAACAAGTTAATTGATTCAAATATGGAAAAGATAGATCTAGGGTTTCAAAGCAAGTGAATTATAGTGGATAGGATGCATGGAATTATGAATATGCAAGAACCTTAATCACAATCCGACCCCCTCTTGTTCCAACTCTCGTATGCGAACAGAGGAGTCGACCGTTGATCGACGGCTAAGGCCGAGTGTCGATCGATGGTTATCAGACATAAAGTTCGTCCGCTAGGTTAATTAAACCAGATCTCACATGCATCTAATAACCTAGCTAAATGGAATTAATTCAGGCACATAACCTACTCTTGTAGTTGTCTATTTCCTAAGTTCAGTTTTCTAGTTAGCTACTATAGAACACAAACATTAAACACAATTCCAAAAATGGATATCTCTTCATCCTAGCAATCCTTTTTGGCTAATTCATCAATACCATAATGAACCCTAAATCTAACAAGAGAATTACTCAGACAATCATAGAAAACATGATAAACTGAATAGTATAATGTATAGAATAGATAATATGGTTCCGGTACAAATATCTGAAGGAGTTTAGATCTTCTCCCCAAAACTACTAAGAAAACTAAAAGCTGTAAATGATACCTTTGTATGAAATATCTCTGTGTTTGCCTAAACAATGGCAATGCCCTTATAAACTAGGGAAAAAGTCGTTCATGGGCATTCTTATACTTTGTCTCGACTTGGACTTGAAGTCGGCCAATGACTCTACGAGTAGACTGTCGATCGACAGCAAGTGTTCACCGTTGATCGATGGCCAGGCTTGACCTCGACTCTGACTTAGCATATTGTGAACAACTACTGGATATCTTCTCCGAATGCTCGAGCAAGCTCCATTATCTCCATAATGCTCCAAAACGTACATTGACCTGAAAAGACTCTAAAATACATTATAGACATACATAGTAGACTCCAAATATGGTCCATATGATAGCCTTAAACTGGTAAATAACAAGGTATATCAATAATAGTAAACTCAACTTAATTATAGCTAACTTATTAATGAAAGATTAATTACTGAAATAATATTCACGTTTCAGCTGTCTTATGTCGTACTTGATGGCTGATTTATTTAGGCTGAGTTGTTTGTTCGTTTGGCGGATGACTTACCGATTTTTCATATCATCATCCATGTCATCATCTCTTATTTTCCATTTCTTTACTAAACCATCAAATATATCATAACCCAGCCATCAAATAACTCATAACTCAGTCATAAAATATATCATAATTCAGCCATCAAATAACTCATAACTCATCCATCAAATAACTCATAACTCAGCCATCAAATAACTCATAACTCAGCCATCAAATAACTCATATCTCAGCCATCAAATAACTCATATCTCAGCCATCAAATATATCATAACTCAGCTATCAAATAACTCATAACTCAATCAAAAACTCGAAAAACTAAAAAAGCGTGTAAACATACTTAAGAAGATGATTTTGGAGATGACACTTGCATAGAAGATGATTACGGACGATTTTAAAGAAAACGAGTTCCTGGCTGTTTACTCGACAAGGCGATCGATATGAGGGAGGGAAACTATCCTTTGGGAATGCTTTGTGTAAATCGGTAAAATCGACACAGACACGCCATCTGCCGTTCTTCTTCCTGGCGACCAGCGGGTTGGCTACCCGTCGGGGTATTTAACTTCGGTGATAAAACATTCGCTGAGCAATCGCTAAACCTCCTCATTCACTGCTTTCGATCGCGCGAGACTACTTTTGCGTCTTTTTGTCGAACTTTTTTGAATGTTGGATCGACATTGAGTCTGTGAGTCGTGATAGAAGGGCTTATTCCTTTCATATCTGAACTCAACCAAGCGTGAGTTGAGGAATTTTCTTTCAAGAGAGAGATGATTTTATCCTTCATTTTGTGCTGAAGGTAAGCGCCGACCCTTGCAATTTTACATAGGTCGTTCTCGTCAATGGGGAATTTGAGGATCTCTTCTTTCAGCGGGAAGATCTTTTGTATTTGTTTAGCTATGGCATTAACGTGGGCGGAGGCCAGTCAGAGGTTAACTTCGGAAACGAGGAGGTCACGAGCCGCAACCTGATATCCTCGGAGTGTGATGACCGTTCGCATGTGCCAGGGAATTTAACACATTGATGGTAGGTTGATGGGATCACCTTCATTGCATGTATCCATGGGGTACCAAGAATTGTGTTATACGGGGCTTTTACGTCGATGATGGAGAATTTGACATTCTATTCATGCCATGTACATGTACACGTAGTTGATGGTGCCGAGCATTGTTTCAGACGATCCATTGAACCCCGTTAGCGATCGTATTGAGGGTTTTATTGCGCTGACATCGACCCCCATTTTTTTGAGGGCATCCTTGAAAATGAGGTCGACATAACTACCAATATCAATGAGAAACTTAGTTACCTTTCAGTCTCCGATCCCGAGCTCGACGAGAAGGGAGTCGTTATGGGGCATATGTACCCCGACAACATCTTCTGCTGAGAAAGTGATTTGTGGATCATTCCAAAGAAGGTGGGCCAATGCTTTACGGTTACCGCCTTCCTACGGAACTCCTTAACGGACTGGACTGAGTCGCTGCATGGTGGTGATTCTCCGATAATATCGTTAAGTCGCTATGAAATTCTTGACCATTTTGCTCTGGTGTGATTCAGCAGCATTTGTAGATCGGGGCCGTTGGAGAATCAAGGATTGACACTGCCTCGGGCAGTTTGATAGCCGATCGATTGAGCTTTACTCGTAGGTCAACGGCCTTGGAATTGATTATCGATCGAAGATCGTATTTGTTAGCGTCAAGTCTATGACAAGCGTCTGTTGTACCCAACTTCCTGATGATGGGGCGATCAATCAGTTGTACTGTTTTTTGCTTGAGTGAGTCACGCAGGTCGCTCCCCGGTTGTAGGCCGGTAGAAAGGTCGACTGTTTGTGCCTTGTCTTGTTCGGGCAAACCATGTTGAACTATTTTCCCTTGTGCATCATTCGTTGGAGAAGAACGGGGGGTTTCTTGGATCGTAAAGATTTTGCGGCAAGACTATAGTTTTTCCTCTTCGGAGACGGAGTCGTCGTCATGCTGAGATAATATGGTCTCGTCCTTGGAGGGGGAGCCGTCCGTTAGATTGTCATGTCCTTTTTTTTGTCTTTGCTCTTGCTCCAACTCTTGTTGGTCTTTGGGAGATTTTTTCTATGAGGGTCGGGATTAGCGTTTCCACTCATGAACGCTGCGAGAAGGGTTTCTTGGAGTTCTGCATTCCTTAGTGTCATTCCCTTTTGTCTTATGGTAGTCGCACCATTTTTTTGCATTGTAAGGTCCGTTCACAGGGTTAGTTCGGGCCGATTGCTTCTTTCCCTCGGCATCTAATGTCCATTTATTCCAACCTTGCCCATGAATGAAAATTGTGGAATCCGGATGTTCATCATCGGGAATAGCGTTGATGAGGCCCTTCCTTTGTCTGATTTGGTGTTTTCTGGGTTCGTGGTGGGTTTCTGCTATCTTCAGGGCGACTTGTTTCAGCTCGTGTGGCCTCCTAATAAATGCTTGCTTGTTTTCTTCCATCAGGATGATTTTTTTCGAACGATGCATGGCGTCTTGAAGTGAGGTGGTGGGGTTAGAGTAGAAGTCCTCTCGAAACTTAGGATGTATCCATAGAGAGTTTCTCAGAGCTTCGACCGTTGTGTGATCTGGAACATGGACCTTTGAAACCACTTGTTTCAACTTTTCCATGAAATCCTGGAGGCTATCATAGGCAGTTGAGACATTTCCAGAGCTCCGCCGAGGATGCTCATTGATGTGTGAACATGATGTAGTGCTTCAAGAACTGTGCAAATAGGTCGTGGAAGTTCTCAATAGAATCTTTGGTCAAGCGAGAAAACGATGTCATGGCTGGGCCGGACATGCTTTCGACAAAAAGCTGATTGAGGCCTGTTTCCCTTTCCTAGTTGGAAAAGTGGGTTCTTCCCATGGCGATGTTGAACACCGTAATGTGATCGTTTGGGTATGTATCATCGTGATGAGAACACGCTTGATTTCCGGTGTGGTGGTCGTCACGTGGTGTATCTTCGAGTGGATGACCTGCAACGAGAGATGCAGCTTGGCGATTTGTCGATTGGTAGCGGTTTCCACACTGCCGTTCGTCAAGTAAGCCGCATTGATGGCGCAATTTTTGTCGCCTACTGGTTGACCGGCACCGACCTGTGTAGGGTTCATTGCGGCGAAAACCTCCATCTTGCCGTTTCTATTTCACCGGCCTCACCGTCCAGCATAGTGAAGGTAGCGAGGAGTGCGTCTAGCCGTTTGTTTGTAATTCTATTAGTTTCTTCTTGCTGCGTGAGGTGCTCCATGATTCTCTGCATCATATCGTTAGTCAACGGCGTCGCAGCGACATGTATAGGCGTGTCGCCGGCTGGAGAGTCGTCGGGACGCATACTGATCTATTAACGCTAGTTCGTAATACGCCATGGTGGGTGGCAACTGTTGAATACGGGTTTGGCTCGTTCGATTGAAAGGATCTAAACTCGATTTGTGGGTTATTTCGAAGACGTTTTATTGATTAGTACGTGATACAAAAAAACTTGAAAGAAAGAAGTCGGAAAAGAAACAAGCGATATATCTAGATCTAATGTTCTCTGGAAAACCGTACATTGTGCCATCAGTCGATTGAGATGTCTATTTATGGATGCCCTTTTCGTTTTCCTCTCGTTTCTTTTTATAGGTCGTGCTCGCAACCCTCTGATATTCCCTAAACTCCTTCGCCCTAGAGGGCTGGGCCTGGAGTTGGATCTTGATGGTCCTTACATCGGAAGTCGGGGTCGATCGGTCAGATCGATCGAAGGTCTCGCACGGCCCGCTGAGCTGTTCGAGCGATCTCTCACGTTGATGTTGACTTGCAGCCGAGTCGGCTCAGATTGGCTTTGTTGATGGTAGTGAGCCGAATTCGTTTACAATTCCTCTCCAACAGCTGTGTTTTCTCACTTGATATTATTACCCGTCGTTTGGTTGTTTCAGACATGTGTTTTCTTGTTTACGAGGGTCGAAAGAAGTGCTGGGACTGTCGTGTTTCAGAGAATATCAAACTTTGTTATCTTAACTTTGTAACTTGTAAGGTATGGACATAATCAGTAGACTGTCTGATGACTTGCTGGTTAAGATACTCCCTCCGATTCTTGATGGTTATCACATGATGCTGAAGGTCCCGCTTTTTTATTTCCCTATATGATGGGTTTTTATGTGGATGACGAGATCATGCATGTGTTTTGGTATGAAGTGTAGAGAGACCACTTGTTTGTGTTCACTGTAGGAAAGGGATTGCCTCCCCTTCAAAGGCCCATGACATAGCCAGCCTGGCCCATAAAATTTGGAGTAAGTCCGCTCGGCTTACGGCTGAAAGGGCGCGGCTGGCGTGTGTCTCGCTCAGGATTGCTTTTCAACAACCAACAAGTTTTTGACTAACAGCCTCCTAGAACTAAATCAATCGATACAATGAACTAAAAGATGAGTTCTAGGTTAGACATGATGAAACGAATGCACAAGTTCAAAGACAAGACGGTTGTAAAGTCGATGTTGCAATACGATGGGTACTATGGTTCAAATGCAAGGAAAACTATCACGCGACAAGATGCAGAAAGAACTAAACAATTTTTATGGGGTTTTATATGATTATGCAAAGTAAACTAGATGGAAAAGGATGAACAAACAATTCTTTTTTTTATGAATGCAAACAACAAAGGATAGACGATTGCAAGTAACAAAAGGATTGGATAGATGCAACCTGTTGCTGAAGGAACTTCAACTCGGATGCCAGAAATGATACAAGCCTAGGCTGACAAAGGCTTATAAGATCCGAGGCAAGAGAGAGAGAGAGAGATAGATCTACAAAAGGGTGGAGCGTTTGGACTGATCTAATCAACCAAAGGATACAAGGAACTGGAACTTGATGGAACGAAGTGCACCATACGTGGGATGGAAGACTCCTGATACAACACAAATCTCTTTGCCATGGAGGTTTTGGTCTCACAAGGCTAAGAGAGGGCGGCGATTTATTGCTAGATCTCTTACGGTTTTCACTAGGAAAAGTTTAAGTTTTATATCATGTGTAAAAGAGTACAAACGGCTTATAGGGGACTTATATAGATGTCCAATGCCGTGGGTGCCTTCGAGGGTCTTTGAAGCAAATATTACAAATTTTTGGACTTAATGAAAACCCTAATTGGCGTAAAAGCCATCTAATAAAGTTTTGGGTCAGTTTGATTGACTCTTGATCATGTTGGGTATGCTGATCTTCAATGGTGATAACCAGCAGGTTGTTGTGGGTTTGGTCTGGAATGAATGGCCAAAGGTCTTTACTTGTGGTCTTGATCTTCTCGGATGGTCCATCACTCTTGGGATTTGGTTCTTGATCAACTTGATCTTCATTTGGCTTAACCTCGGTTGGCTTTACCTGAAAATGATCAAAAGCAAGCATCATGCTCTCATTAAACTTATGCTGAAGTATCTTAGCTCTTTGTCTAGTCATGGGTCCTTTGAACACAATAGGCATGGACACTTCTTGGGCAGCTTCTGGTTGGGACATCTTGGTGATCATGTCCTGGATGTCAGGCTCGGTTAGGTCAGGTTCGGTTCAGGCTGAATGTCCTCATCACCGTGTCAATGACACGTGCCCATGATACATTTTCCAACAGAACCTTGCGCACCATGATGGCACTGTACCTGTTTATGCGATGGGGATTGGATATAATTGGTCCAATGCCAAGTTCGCGACAGCGACACTTCATCCTCGTCCTCAGCGATTATTTCACCAAGTGGGTCAAAGCAGAATCTTTTGTCGCAGTTACAGACGCTGAAGTCCAGGGGTTTGTGTGGAAAATATCATATGCCGGCACGGACTCCCTTACGAGATCGTCACCGATAATGGTTCACAGTTCATATCAAATATATTCCATGAGTTCTGCGACAGATGGAGGACTCTTTTAAACATCTCCACTCTGTGCTACCCGCAAAGCAATGGTCTTGACCTAAAAACAGGGAGATGGGCCGTCGAGCTCCATGGGGAGATGGGCCAACGAGCTCCACGGGGAGATGGGCCGACGAGCTCCACGGGGTGCTTTGGCCGCACACAACAATGCTGAGAGGAGCCACTAAGAGTACTACGTTCTATCTAGATTACGAAATAGAGGCCATGGCCCTGCAAAAGTAAAGGTGACCAGCTTTTGCCGATCCGCAATGCCGCAAAACTTCTAACTGAATCATGACATGTTGCTAGATGCACTGGACGGGCTCGAAGAAAAACGTGACCAAGCCCTGCTCTGTATCCAGAACTACCAAAACCAAATCGAGAACTGCTATAATAAGAAAGTCAAATCTCAATGCTTCGAAAAGTCTTCGAGAACACCAAGGAGTGGAAGGCCGGCAAGCTTGGGACCAATTGGGAATGCCCGTATAAAATCACGCAAGTCATCAAACCCGAGGTCTACCGACAGTAAAAATCTTCTGGTTAAGACATCCAGAGAGCGTGGAACTCCATGAATCTCAAGCGCTATTTCGCATAGGATCCTGAAAACGGAATCGATTAAGACGAGTAAAACACCGTTCACTTTTACTCGAATTCAAAAAACAAAAACCGAGTAAATGCGCCCACAAAGCCACTTTTACTCGCCGAGTAGATGCCCTTTCCAAAGTCGCTTCTACTCGGTTAAACCGAACTACGAATAGCTTGATCCCCGCAGAGTACGTAGGAATCCCTTCACCGGCTCCAGCTATAACCCAAAACAAAGAACCATTTCCCCCCGGACAATGGTCCCGGTGATGATGTGTAAAAGCACCTTATTATCAGTTTTACTCGCTCTAGCAGCTCGTGTCCCAAACTTTTTGATACCAACGTCCAAGTAACACATAAAAACGCCAAGCTTCGGATCATGTACCGGTACTCACGCCCGAGAAACGGATATGTCCTGATCAGACAGGTATCTGAGGGTAGCGGCTAGCTTAACTTATACATCTAGCCGAGTCAATAGTTTTCCTACTCTTTGATAATTTTCATGGCGGTTTGGCCGACTGAAATATGTAAAATTACATTAATGCGGAACGAAAACCGTTATTGTCAAACACAAGCAGATTGGTAATCTCCGTGGACGAACGCCAAAACAGATTACTTTGAATGTAGGAAATGTTCCAGAGAAAATTTTAAGTCCTTACGGTGGCTTACCGGAACTTATCGTTCGATAATCCCTAATGACTAAAACAAATTCCTTGATTTTTTTTTGATAATTCTTGTCGACAACGATTTGGTCAATTATGACTAAATAAATGACTTCGAAGCCTTTTGATAATTCTCGCCAATAGGCGATTGAGTTGGTGTTGGGGTCAAAATCTGTTACGACAGAATTGACGTTAGAATCCTACTAGGAAATGCGCCCATTGTGAATAAAAGAGATAATATCTCGGAAAAAAGGGAATGGCAAAAATCAAGGTCAAAGCTCGGCTGACCACGAAGGAACAATCTGCATAAATGAGCCGTCAGGAAGAGTTTGTCTTAAGACCTCGGGTAAACGTATCCCCGAACGGCAATATGATGAAACGTCTAGAAGACTCGATCATCCAACTCCTTGGACGAAGAAGTTGGCCGAGCAAGACATCCAACTCGTCGAATGAGCTAATTGAACCACAAGAACCGACCAACTCGCCCGTTCAGCAAGTTGGAAAGGTCCAACTCGCCAAACGGGCGAGTTGGCCAGTGCATGCCGACCAACTGCCCGTTCGGCCAGTTGGACGGCATGGCTTTTCCAACTCGCCCGTTCGGCGAGTTGGAAAATTCAACTCGCCAAACATGTGAGTTGGGTGGATTAAGACGAACAACTCGCCAAACGGGTAAGTTGGGTGGATCAAGACGACCAACTCGGCTGTTCGGCGAGTTGGGTGGATCAAGACGACCACCTCGCCAAATAAGCGAGTTAGGTAGCACAAGCAATCCGACTCGCGCGTTCAGCAAGTCGGATCAATCAATCCATTTTTACCTCATCCTCATAACTCCCTCTTTCGAAACTTTATTGAATGTGTCCTTGTTTTATCTCGATAAGGTTTGACAATGGACTTTTACCGAAAGAAACTCGTTTTCTCGTGAAAGGATCAGGTCGATTGTATAAGACGATAATGATTAACTAAACACCTGGAGTCGCACACCCCATCCTAACTCTTGGACGACGCTGTCTTAAGAATGCTCTTTCGATAAAATCGTAGAAATGGCTAAGGCAAAAAACGGCCTGAGAGGTTCTAAAACTCGGCCAAAGGCCCATTCACGATTTTATCCAAAATCGAGCCCAAACTTTGTGACGGTTTATCTTTTATTTTGCAGGAAGTAATAAATGTTAAGTCTGTAAGATAAATGTCAAGATCGGAGGATAAATTTTAAGTTTCCAAAAAAATAATCATGAAGATCGAGAAAAAGAAATATTTCCGCGAAGCGATAAATTCGACCAAGGGCAGAAGGGGAAAGAGAAAACCGCCTCTAGAGGAGTATATAATGACTTCGAGGGTGATGATGCAAGACACACACGAAAATATTCACTCAGAGCAAACATAGCATAACACTTAGAAAATTTAGGGCAATTTTCCGTTTTTGTTATTCGAGTTGCGACTCAACTTGAGTTTTGCAGTCTTAGGTTGTTAGAACTAGGGATCTCGCCGACATCTCTTATAGCCAAGCCTCTATCGTGTTGTTAACGCTCATACACAAATTCAGAATAAGACATTTATTTGCTCTGTTTTCGATTCTTACTTTATTTTTCGATCTTTACTTCGTATTCTAACTGATTGGCGTGTGGTTTAGCAAATATCTCGGACATTTGGAAAACTAGGGTTCACCCTGCATTCCTAATTCAAGGGAAATCGACAGTGCGAATTTTAGTTCCCACAGTTTGGCGCTAGAAGGAAGGGGGGGAGGTACAGATCAATCTAACTCTCAGCCATCAACGCTCAATCAAACCATGTCAGATCTCAACAACCAACAGCCTCATGACAACAACGTCGACAACGAAAATGTTGAAAACACTCCAGAAACAAACATCACTGTGGTCAACGTCCACGCAAACACCGCAGTGTTTGAGAAGGTGAAGAAGATGTTCTCGACTTTTGAGAAGAAGTCGAACGCGTCGACGTGGAATCTAGCAGTCAGACCAAACCCACAGACGAAGACACAAACATACATCCACGCCGCACAATAAGCCGAGTGGCTCGGGACGAATCCCAGTTCAACAACCCTATGAACGAAGAAGAAGAAGCTATCTTCTAGAATGAACATGAAGAACTGGCCGAGGATCAAACTCGGAGCACTCGCAACAAACGCCGACAAAGTCGGAAATCTGCTAGCAAGAGTTCCAAAATTCGCGATCTCCGCGATGATCTCATGAAAACGATGGCCGAAGTTAGGGCGGTGAAGTCCCAAATCCACAACACTACTAGCACCGCATCGGAGATCGATGTGCTGCTCGAGGAGGCTCGTAAAACACTCTTTACTACTTGTATCATCGAAACTAGGGTTTCAGATTCTGGGAAGGTCAAAGTGATGCCATACAACAGAACTACTGATCCTAAGGCACAGCTACAGGCTTTTCAGGTCGCGATGGGTAGAGCCAAGTTTAGAGAAAACGAGAGAGACACCGGTGAATGCCACCTCTTCGTTGAAAACCTCCGCGGAGCAGCGCTAGAATGGTTCTCTCGCCTCAGGCAAAACTCCATCGGAAGCTTCCGCCAGCTTGCCTCAGAATTCCTCAAACAATACTCGATGCTCATATATCGAGAAACCTATGACGAGGACCTCTGGAGCTTGTCCCAGAGAGAGGACAAAACTCTCCGTGACATCATAAAACGGTTCAAAACCGTCATGGGTAGAGTCAATGGGATAAGCGACAAAGTTGCGATAGACGCACTTTGAAAAACGTTTTGGTTCAAGTCGAAGTTCAGGAAGTGGATAACTTTAGAAAAGTCGATCACAATCCAGGACGCGCTCACAAAGCCATGGATTACATCATCATCGAAGAAGAGACAAATGTCTTGTCCCAGAAATGGAAACCAACGAAGAACGTGTCAAAGGATCCGGGGTCGGATCAAAGATTAAAAAGAAAAACCCTCGGAACGACAAAAAACGTCCAGCGCGGAGATAAAGAAACACATGGAGCACATAGCTATGCTATTAAATCCGGATCTGAGCAAGGACGGACGACGGGCAACAGGTGGACCCGCAATTGAAATTACGACGAAAACGCCTATTGCAACTTTCACCGAACGCGCGGACACTCAATGATAAACTGTGAAGTTCTTGGTACGAGATTGGCCGCAAAGCTGCTCTCTGGAGAACTCGCCGAAGTCTCCAGCGTAAAAGATCTCATCCGCGATTCAGATCACCCCCCCCCAAAAAACGTCAGGACTTCTCAAGCGGAGAAACTTTCCCAAGAGGACCAAGCGGGAGAAAAGCGTAGAAGAAGGCAAGACGAGAAGGGCAACGACAGCAACCGTCGGATGGTAAACATAATCATTGGTGGATCGCAATTCTGCAGCGATACCATCTCGGCCATCAAAGCTTATCAGCGCAAGGCCGAGACAAGCGCAAATTCGCCAATCTGGCCCACTATCAATGACACTTGGAAAGGAGCAATGACTTTCGATGAAGAAGAGGCCAGAGGAATCGGTCATCGACATTGCGATCCACTCGTAATTGATCCGACCAGACAAGTCATATAAGCCGAGAACCTATCGCGGACTTTAAATCGGAACGAAGTAAGGTTAAAATCGAAACATGCAAAACGAAAGCCAAGTAGTCATCGCAAAGCCTTAAACCAAAAGTAAACCTAAGTCTTGCTCTAAACCCAACACACTGGTCTCTAGCGTCTCAAGGCATGATGTCAAAAAGATACGAGATCCTGAAAGCATGTCTCTTCATCTGTATCTAAACGTTCTCGAAATTCAAAAAACTCCTCGAAAATCTCGCACGAACAACGAATAGAATGATCCGCAAAAAAGGGAGGAAGTCGAGATGAAAACTCGAGTTTTCTTTCTACACTAAAGAATTCCAAACATCTTTTTAAAACACCCATTTATCATAACAAGCACTGTTCGAATGGAAGCTAATAAAAGATAGGGATTCAAGGCCATAATCGGCCAGTCCCGCTACATACGACCATAGTCAGCCGACAATGAACAAAACAAAAACATACAATAAATGCAGAAGAAACATTCCCGAATCAGTCGCGACCTCGGAATTACTCATCAAAATCAAAGCATCCAGTCATCAATCTACCAAGCAGATAGTAGTTGACATCCAGAGGAGCCAACAGCTGGTTTACCTCACTTGTCTCATCGGCAGTCCCCACCTCGGCCTCCACCGTATCGGGAGAAACAAGAATCGGCCCGCTGCTCCCAAATCCTCTCCTCGATCTTAGGAAGCGCAAAGTCCTTATCCCTCTCGTTCATGCGCCCGGTCTGCCTCGCATATTCGGCACCGAACAAATAATCAGGGGCCTGTGTGAGGTATAGTCCGCCCACAGCGCCGCAACACTCGCAATAATCTCTGATGTCCTTATAACCCTTCGTAAGCTCCTTGAATTCATACGAAACTTTTTGCGACGGGTCTTCATGACTTCGGCCATTTCCCTCTTCCCTCGCCTATAAGCGCGGCGAACCTCCGTCGCGAACAAATCCCTCTCACGACGACGAGAAATTTCCAGCTCATCTC
Organism: Moricandia arvensis; assembly: GCA_905132765.1. NCBI lineage: Eukaryota > Viridiplantae > Streptophyta > Magnoliopsida > Brassicales > Brassicaceae > Moricandia > Moricandia arvensis. Next base: position 58,924 of record CAJHQP010003624.1, read on the forward strand.
TCAGACGAGCAATATCATTTTTGGCTGTCTCAGCCATGAACTGAGCCTTGCGTGCCTCCTGGCAGCTCACGTAAAGTGTTCGGTTCATCATAAGGAGACCCTACGAAATATCTGAAAATCAGGAAAAAAGCTCGTCCTCGAAAGAAAATAATAAGAACTTACCCCGTTGACTATACTCCATGCCTGGGTAAATTTTGGGGCCTCGCTAAAACCACCTACGCCCGGAGGATATTCAAAACCAAGCAGCTCATCGAGACCGTCCCGTTCACCCCTACTCTCACCTGCTTGACTATTTAGGTAGTCTCTTAGTATATTGTCGGAGGAACACCGCTCGTTACCCTCTTCACCCTCGACAACGATGCGTTAGTCCTTGTGCGCCTTCGATCTTTCCTCTCTTGTGCGAACCGCCCATGGAACAAATACATCCATGCTTGCTTCTGACCCTTCCTCTACTGGCAGATCTGGCTGGTACCGAAAACGGTGGAGAGCAACAGCACGAGAGACCCTTTTTGGTTTGAACATTGCCCAAAAACACGGGTGACCGCGAAGCAAGTCTCGGATGGTATCCAATCCTTTCAGACTCGGAGGGAAAAGATTAATCTCAAAAAATAATGTAAACAAAACATATTAGAGATCGAACTTCACCAAAACCAAAAAAAAGAAGGGGCGATGCTTGATCAAAGATAAATTTCAGACCCAATCTAGTCCTAAAGATGGAGAGGCCATTTTCTTCTACAGACACATCGTCCACGCGGACAAAAAAGAAGTGCTTCCGCCATTCATGATAGTGTTGGAATGAAGATAAATAATGTGTTGAGATCAAGCAATGAAGAGAGACCTAACGTGACTTGCAAGCAAAGAAGAAAGGAGTGACCTAACGTGACTTGCAAGCAAAGAAAAGAGGAGAGGCATTTGAAATAAACTAAGAAGACTATGGGGAGATGTAGATCACGTGAAGGAGACCTAAGGGGAGCTACTTCACGTGCATAGACAAGGTCAGAAGCACTCACTCACTTGCAAGACAAGGACCACTCAGCAACTTGCTCATCCCCCATGCTAGCCAAGCACATGCTGTCTCCTTTTTGCTCCTCTCACTCCAAACATTAGATCTAGATCAGCATGGGTCTCTTATTATATTGTTTCTATTGTTTATTCATGTATGGGCAGTAGGCTCCTCTTGGTGTCTACTTAAACCATTGTAACCCCATCATTCAAAATCAAGGAGAAAGAATCCTTCATTATTCTCTCTATTCTCTCTTGCATACAAACAACATTCTCTTCATACTCTCTCTCTCTCTAGTCACGAATTCTCATCATTCTCTCCTGTATTCTTCAATATATTCTTCATATTCTTACATGGTATCAGAGCTTCCAAGCTCCTGAAAACTTCGTAGCTTCCGCAAATCATCAACTTCCGCAAATCATCATATTCTCAAAACTATCTCCAAAACAGTTTCTGCTACATCTCTTTATCCACTGGTCCAAAGGTCTTCCAAGAGGGAAGAATCTTGCCATAACTCAACATAAGACAGTATACAAGTCTCTGGAACTCAACAAAGCTTCAGCTCAGTCCAGCAAGCTTCATCAAAGGTTCGGTTTCAAGTTCTGTTTCTTGCAAAACCAGTTGGTACATACTATTATCCACTGCTCCAAACTCTCTAAGATGGAGAGCTCAAAGGAAATGGCGACTTCAGTAGCTGTAAGGAGTCCAAAGAAGAAGCCAAACCACCACATCTCGTCCAAAATGCTGAAGATAATCCATGGAAGAAACCATTCTTGGAGAAAGGTCACTAAAGAAGCATTAAAGCTAAGTTGTTCCAATCATTCTCTGGCCAACCATGCTGAAGCTGTGTTTCTGACCAACAATAACCACGGCCAGCAAGAGGACAGGAGGTGTTTTAAGTGTCTACTTGACCAGAAGGAAAGAATCAAGAAGAAGAGGTGTTGGACAGTCAATCCACACCACAAGCCCTTCAAATTCAAGTGATTCACAGCCATGGAGGTTCAAGGAACTAGCTCAGGTTCCTTGGTTGTAAGTTAGCCTCCTAAAATTCAATAAGAGCGTGTTTAATTATTTAAATTATTTCTGGTTGTGTTGAGTGTGTTGATAGTATCTTAGGGACAGTTCAATGTTACTAGAGTTGTTGAACCTAGTTTCTGTCCCAAGATACTTAAACATTGTGTATGCATTGTTCTAGGAGATTTATAGAATTGTTGTGTCTTGTTATTGTTTTAGCTCATGTGTGTTGTGTACTGTATGGTCTAGGTGAGTTTCTTAGAGCATGTTGTGTGTCTTGTTGCATTGCTAGAGTCCTAGGAGAGTTTCCTGGTCATGTGTTGCATTCATAGTTGTGTAGCTTGATTAGATGAGTTGTCTAGTCTATGCTACTGTCATAAATTGTCATTGCATTCTGTTAGTGTCATATGTGTGATAAAATTAGCCTAGATGCCTTGTAACTGATGAGTTATCATACATGAGCATTTAGTGAATTGGTTGCATGGATTTGAACTGAATAAGTTATTTAGATTCTGTCCATTGCATCTCGTTAATCATTATGGATCAGACTTGGTGAGTTATCAAGCTCTGATCCTAATGTATGGTCTAATTCTTGCTGGAGTTTGAGTGGTGTTTCAGGTACACAAGGGTTGTCATCTGTCCATCATCAAACCAAGACAAAGGAGAAGGCTATGCCCATGCTGTTCAGAGTCTACACATGATGTAAATTCCTGTAAATCCAGAGCCTACACATGATGTATATTCCTGACCATGGAGAGAAGAACCGGTTATAAGAAGCGCATACCATGAAGGTTGTTGAGCTCCTGGTTCAAGAGACGCACAAGGAAGAATGTAGAACCGGTTGAATTAAGCGCAGGCCGTTTGGCTGTTGAGCTCCTGGTTCAGTAGACACACAAGGAGGGCCATCACCTAAGTCATGAGGATACCGGTGGTCCAAAAGCAATGGAGAAAAGATCAAGGGAGAAACTGGTTGGCTTAAGCGCAGCTGTAGGGGTGATGCGCTCCTGGTTTTAAGCTCAGTATTGCTCACTTCCAAGCTTGGTCCTTCATCTATACTCTCTGGATCAAGCTTGAGGAGGGGTAATGATGAGAAATCCTGAAGATCCAAGTCGTCCATTACCTCATCTCAAATCAAAAGTGAAGTATGCAAGCTGTGGTGTACACACTTGCATCATAAACCGGTCCAAAGAAGCCACTACAAGGACAGCAACAACTTGGTGTTAGAACAGATGGCCAACAGAGACTACTTGACAAGAAGATCAGGTGTAGAGGCAGGCTGATTGGAATGCTATGAATCAGCCCAAGGCGTGGAGTTAGAACAGTTACCTTCTAGTTGGGAAGCTATGGATCAGCTTCTACATGGAGTTAGAACAGTTACTTTCAGTTGGGAAGCTATGAATCAGCCCATAGCACGTGTGCATGTACCTGGTTGATAAAGCTTCAAGGAGCCGAGTACCGCCTTATCAAGTGGGGAATTCAAGTGGACCACCATTCTTAAGAAAGGGAAGCACATAAAACTCTCATTTCAATTCGTTTATATGATTATTGGAATGCTTTGAATGATTGTTTAGTGTATTTTCCAAAGAGCTGATGCACCTGTGGGATAATGTATCAGAAAATGAAGATGAAGCTATCCAGGATTAGGCAGTGGCGTTTCTAGACAAGAAGCTTGGTGCGGTCACAGGCCGCGGGTGATGCTACCCGCGGTGGAGAGCTAGCGACCCTATGCCGCGGCTCATGTCACTCTCCCACAGCAACCACAAGTTGAAGACCTTCAGAGCGGGGTGTGGCTGCGGGGTAAAGCACCCGCGCGCGAGTAGATGAAACAGCAGCGACCAAGAGCCCCGGGGAGGTGTACCCGCGACTTTGTTTCAAGAGCTGATGAAGACATTAGCATTCCAAGATCATGAAGCAATCCTCCTAAGCTTGACTTGTTCCACATGGTCAAGCTTGAGGGGGAGTATTAAGAAGCAGCTTCAATGATTTGCGAAGATGGAGTCCTTGGTGGTTATTCAATAAGAAGAAGCAACCAAGGCTGAGAAAGAAGATGGTACCTTACTTGAGACTTAAGGCGCAAAGAACCGGTCCATCCTTACCTTTCAAGATGGCGAGTAGTCAGAAGAGAGGGGGAGACTAAAACCAGGGTCTAAGAAGAGTCCAAGATACTGGTGTGTGCAAGATGTGGAGTTCACACTTGCAGCACAAGTTAGGCCACGATCCAGAGCCTAAGGACTCCACCATGAGTTACCTGAAGTTCCTTAGGCTCACTAGCCAATCCCTAGGCTTTGAAGAACTCTACTCTTTTCCTTAGTTGGTTTTATCCCAAATGGGTTTTCTGGCTAAGGTTTTTAATGAGGGAGATTCTTCAAGGTTCCAAGCTTGTCCAAGGATCTCCTATGGTCAAGGTTAAGGGGGAGTGTTGGAATGAAGATAAATAATGTGTTGAGATCAAGCAATGAAGAGAGACCTAACGTGACTTGCAAGCAAAGAAGAAAGGAGTGACCTAACGTGACTTGCAAGCAAAGAAAAGAGGAGAGGCATTTGAAATAAACTAAGAAGACTATGGGGAGATGTAGATCACGTGAAGGAGACCTAAGGGGAGCTACTTCACGTGCATAGACAAGGTCAGAAGCACTCACTCACTTGCAAGACAAGGACCACTCAGCAACTTGCTCATCCCCCATGCTAGCCAAGCACATGCTGTCTCCTTTTTGCTCCTCTCACTCCAAACATTAGATCTAGATCAGCATGGGTCTCTTATTATATTGTTTCTATTGTTTATTCATGTATGGGCAGTAGGCTCCTCTTGGTGTCTACTTAAACCATTGTAACCCCATCATTCAAAATCAAGGAGAAAGAATCCTTCATTATTCTCTCTATTCTCTCTTGCATACAAACAACATTCTCTTCATACTCTCTCTCTCTCTAGTCACGAATTCTCATCATTCTCTCCTGTATTCTTCAATATATTCTTCATATTCTTACAGATAGTTCAACACAAATTCCCTTATGATCGTCATTCCCGACCGAGGGCTCAACTGAACTATGGACGACTTACCAACCGGTTTAAGCAAAGAATCGAGATGGTTGGCATCGAGGGTCATACCTAATTCGTAACTCAGCACAAGAATCCCGACAATATGCTGCAAACGCACATGTTTATTTGACTACTCGATATCTTGTAACAATCGAGAAGTCGTGTTATAATCTCAGGAATAGGAAACCAAAAATAGTACTGCATCAGGTACACCTCATAACATGTAAAGTAACCCTTGGGCGGTAACTCAGCGACCTCTCCACCCTCCGGAAGACAAATGTCGACTAATTCAGGAACTCAGGAATAGCTCCGGATGGCAGCAAGCCCATTCGGACAACTTCTGCTAGAACAACCCTCTACGGGGTTGGCACGAAATAGAGGCAAGGCCCACGTACCATGTCTAGGAGGCTTCACTTCTTCCCTGGCCGCCCAGTTGCCCCGGCTTCTTCAGAATCAACCAAGTGAGCCAGTATTCCACCTTGGGAACATCATCATTGCGTTGCAAGCTGGAACCATCAGGGATAGAACAATCGTTATGAGACTTTGAGGAAACCTTTCTTCTCAAAGACATAACTTTCTTTTTTACCAAAGGAAAGAAAGAGAGGAGAAAATATTTTGAATATTGAAAAGAAATTTGTGGAAATGTGCAAGTGAAGGATTTGAAAAAACGCTCCACTTACTTATAGAAGAAAGGATTTACTATTTCACCTCCAGACTTTGGACATCGGATCCCACCAAATCCATCCAATATGCCCAAAAAATGCTCGCAAGAACATCACAGTTCTGGCGAGCTAAGGGCTAACTATTGGGATTGAAATTGGTTACGATGGAATAGATGTCAGAATCCTACCGGGAAATGCACCCTTGTGAATGAAATAGATAATATCTCATAAAAAGGGAACGGGAAAAATCAAGGCAAATCTTGGCTGACCACGAAGGA
>CAJHQP010003625.1:0-64909 GCA_905132765.1 Moricandia arvensis
GTTTGACAGTTTTTTGATTGTTTTTATCTAGTTTCATCATTCAAAACATATGTTTTAAACTGTTCGATCCACTTTCGTTCCACATTTGTACAGCTATATCTACTTAATTTATTCTTGTTTTGTTAATCCGCTTTGATATGTAATGCTTGATCCATTTTTCTTATTAAAGTCTACATGTAACCCAAATTTACGAAGATCATTCAAAATGTCTCAAAGAAACATTTTTAATATATTTCTACGTTAATTTGTGAAAAAAAAAAAAAATTCATAAAAGCATTCATTTTAGAAGTTAAGCCGATGACAATTTGCAAATATTCTTCCAGTGTTATCCTTAATAGTATTAGGTGAGCGCAGTTAAAAAAAACGTAGAGTAAATATGATTATGACTATCTGACAAGCGAGACAATGGATGTTGTTTGTCAGACAATGCGTTTCATGATGGGTCCAAACATCTTAAATCTCTAAACGCATTATGCTGAGCAAAGGCTCAAGATCACATGTGGTTCGTCTTCCGCAGCGGAGCGAAGTAAGCCGAAAATGACTGCGGCTGTGGGTAGACTCTCTTGTCGAAGATGCATCTTGATGAGTGCCGTTCTCTCTCTCTTACTTAAACCTCTGTTTACATTTGTCTTCTTCTCTGTTTGTGGAATCAGATTGAGAAAGTAGTGCAAGGTTCAGTGGCCTGGGTGGTTCGAGATTCAAGGAAACGATAAGTGCGTAGTGCTGTCAAGGCGAGACACATACTCAGTCTACTTAGTGATTCAAGAGAGTATCAGTAGATCACATGGTTTCGACGACACGCCCATGCGAAGCTCAAGTCAGTTTGTGGGTGAGAAGCTAGAAAACGTTTGTGTATCGTAGAACCCTATGCGCATGGCTCTGCGCGCCGTGCGTATATATCGTCGGTACTTGAGTCTCCGGAGAGATGAGTAAATAAAGGATGCGAGAGAGCGCTGTGTTGGAGAATGTGTGGATGATGCCGAAGAGACAAAGCATGGTGAGAGTGAGTGTAGCTCGGGATTTTTTACAGATAATATTTCCGCATAGCTTGCGTGCAGTTACATGTACAATGTGTTACAGTCGATTGAACCTTGTGCATCAATCGATGTGCTCGGATCCAGCTTCATCGATCATTCGAGTTTCAGAACAAGCCATTCGACCTAGAGACAGGACGATCAGCATCAGAACTGAGACCTTTAGTAATTGTCTCCATTGTATAATAAATCAAGATCCTTTTCTGCTTTTCGGTTGAAAATAGAGAGAATTACGAGCCTGTGTAGGACTGTCTGGTTAACTAGCTGATGGGGCTTATTAAATGATTATGGCGAGGAATCCATCGCTAAAACCCCTAAATGGATTGTTGGAGAAAAGCAGACATCTTTGTTTCTAGAATGTTGAATAATTAATACTGCATCTCCGTCTATTGTATATGTAATTGCAAATCAAGTAGTATGTAAAGAAAAATTGGTAGATCTATAGAGGTCTGCTATCCATAAAACGATCTTATGCGGTAATTTCATGTCTTAATATATATTCTATCAGACCAAAGGAATGTGTTTATACTTACAACATTAATCGTCCTAATACTATATCTCAGTAATAGGAAAGCTAGATTACGTCTATATTCCTTTAGATATATAGAAAGTATCCTGTGATGCATGGTGAGTGAGATTTAGTTTCTATATGAAGACTCAGAAGCAACATTGGAAGAGTGTTTGATTTTCAAGGGTCATCGAGACTGATGCCATGGAGAGAAGGAGAAGAAATGGTCATTACTAGTCATCACATCTGCCGACGATATCTGAAATTGAAGTATCTACAGAGTCTTTATGCTGTTGTATTAGCTTGCTCAGCGCCTACTAAGAGTTCCTTTCACATCTTTAGAAGTTGTTGATATGCAAAGTAAAAGTTGAGGACTCTCTCTCCTTCTCTCTCTCTCTCTCTCTCTCCTCTCTCTCTCTCTTCTCGTCTCTCTCTCTCTCTCTCTCTTCTGCTCTTTTTGTACCAATGTTGAATGACAAGAACTTAATGTAACCAAATTTGCTCCAAGTTCCTTCAAAATTCTCAAAAACATCTTGTATTATCCCGACACAGATTCAACCAAACCGAACATTTAAGTCTTTCACGATCACATTCACATTGGTGTCAAATGGGCTTACCAAGCCTGAATAGACATTTTTTTTCATGGATGCTGATAATCAAAACTCAAATAACACCATTTTAATATATGACCACCAAATAGAACCACCATCAACTGGGCTGACTATAGAATCCAATTGTTAAAACTAGAGGTACTAAAATGAGAAAATTCCTCCAAAATACACATACTAATTTTCATTTGCTAATAAAATACACGGACTATTTTGGATTCCTTTTTAATACAAAGACTAATTTTCGTTGCCTATTAAATACACAAACTTTTAAATTTTACAGATTTTACACATCGTTTTAGACGGTGTTAACTTTATTTAACGGAAGTGACGACGACATTTGTGTTTAATTAAACATGTGTTTAAATCGTTGAAATAAAATTCCTCAAAAAAATACACGAACTAATTTCATTTGCCAATAAAATACATGAACTATATTGGATCCCGTTTAATACACGAACTAATTTTGTTTTCCATTAAATACACAAATTTTAAAAATTTACAGATTTTACACATCGATTTAGACGATGTCGACTATATTTAACAGAAGATGACGTTAGTTTTAATTAAACACGTGGTTAAACTGTGAAAATCATGCTAATTCAAGTTAGTTTTAACTCACTTTTGGCACTTTAATCTATTTCAACATTTTTATTCTCCAAATTATGTTTCTTTTCTTCTTCTTCGCTTTGATTTCCTTGTATATCGCTTCAAAGAGGAGTTGATTTCTATATCGTGAACAAAGACGAAGAAAGCTTTTTAAATGAGTTTCTGATTTTGGAATCAATTTAGTGTTATGTATTTCTTATTCTTATTCTTCGCTTTAATTGTAGTGATAATGATTCAACCATGGTTAATTTACACTGATCAATAAGTTAGTGTTATGAACTAGGTTGTACATATATTCTTTCTACTATGATCAATAAATTTCATCAAAAAATTTTACACTATGGAAGCGTAATGGAGAAAAAAGTAACAATATAATCAACCGAGATGATTTTTAAGAATTTTTCCCTTCACAGTTTAACCACATGTTGAATTAAACACTAACATCGTCTTCACTTCTGTTAAACATAGTTGACATCGTCAAAATCATGTTAAACATAGTTGACGTCTTCTCAACCGATGTGGAAAATGTGAAAATTCAAAAGTTTGTGTATTAATGGAAAACAAGTTTGTTTGTGTATTAAACGGAAATCCAAATAATTTCGTGTATTATCAGCAAATAAATTAGTTGTGTATTTTAAGAATTTTTTTTCACAATTTTAAACATGTGTTTAATTAAATTTTAAGGTTGTCATCACTTCTGTTAAATATAGTATATCGTCTAAAACGATGTTAATCTATTAATTTAAAAGTTTTGTCTATTTGATAGCATATGAAATTAGTCTGTATATTAAACATAGATCTAAAATAGTGTGTATTTTATAACCAATAAAATTATTCTGTATATTTTTAAAGAATTTTTCAGTACTAAAATAGATTACCATGCTAATTGACTGTCCATATCAAATGATGATGTCAAATCAATTTTTTGTAGACACTGATATTTTTTCCATATATTTTTTGTGTGTAGAATTTTAAGTTATTGGATGATCAATCGGATTTCAGACCAATTTTTTATTCTTCGACACAAAATTGAAATAGCCTGATTAATCATGTCTATCATACTAGACATCGTTCTATTATCAGTTCTATTATATTTGTAGATGCTACATTATTATTGAAAAATATTGAGCATCCATCAGTTACGATTTTAAATCGATTCATAACACTCGTTGTTTAGAAATATTGCCTATAAATAATGAGTTTTAGGGTGTATCACATTAACAATAACGATTCGACGTCCAAAAACTCACTCTTATAGATATTTAAATAACAACGTGTTATCATCAAATCGAAAATCTGTTACCATAATGTGATGTCCAAATATAACATTATTTTTTAAAGAGAATTTAAGGATTTTTATTTGAATTTTCATTTAATTTTGTTGTACTTTATATTTTGAAAGTATATTGATCCCTTTAAGTGATATCTTGATTTTGATTGATTTTATGTTTTATCATGATTTTATCATATTATTGATTCATTTTACATATATTTAATTCTGAATGCTAAAATGTTCGCGTTATTACAATTTTTTTCATTTTTATTTTAATTTATTCATTTTCTTAATTTATTTATTTTAATTAATTTTATTAAAATATAATAAAAAAGCTCATCATATTTAATTAGTACCAGACATAAGTCTCAAACGATTACCCATTTACCCAACTATTTTTTTTCCTCGCCGATCAAACTCACTATTTGTAATTTTAATCAAAATCTGCAAATACAAGTGTAGAACAATATTGAACTTGATTTGCTTAACTAAAAAACTATAAGACATTAACAAAAGATTGAAGTCTCTAACGAAAACGATTATATCAAAGCCATTACGAACCACATGGTATGGAGGATTAATTATGGAGTCGAATAGTTGATGTCACATGCTTTGACTGTCTCCTTCATTATAGATATCGACATATATTTTATTTGTAACTTGGAACCGTATCTTAACTTTCTTCGTAGTATATATTTAATCTCTTTATGAAAGATCATGCACACATTAGAATTATACATTAGTAATTTCGTATACAGTAATCCAACTTGGAATATTATTTAGTAAGCAATATAGCGTTTCATATCTATTAGGGTTGGGCAAATAAATAGAATCCAAAAATTCAAGCTTAATTTTAATTGAAAAAAGGATTAAAGCATGCAAAATTTGTCAATATTGCAAAAGAAAAAGTATTATACGCCACGATATAATTTCCGTAAGTAAAATGTATATAGTTTTCTTAACTGAATTTTAAGAAAATGTATATAGTTAACGAACACTTCCATACAAAAATGTGAGTATAAGTTTAGGAAAGTTATATCTAGTGATTTCTTTTGTTAATGAATTACATTTAGTTATATATTTTGTTTAGCAAGAATTACATTTATTAACTGTTTACTATTAATGGTTTTTACTGGAAATATAACATATTGATCTGAAGATGTAATGGCAACATCTATATGCATGATCAATATGCAAGAGGTCGACTCCTCAACATACAATCACAAATTATTAGGTCGATACCTTTCCTCTTGGAGTACCATATGTTTCAAAGAAAATTTCGATTGATGCCGAAGCTTTTATCGTAAATTAAGAATATCATGTAGGTCTATTTTCATTCTTTGGTACCAACTTGCAAAAGAAAAATAAATCATTATGATTGAGAAAACAAAATTGTAGTTGAGAAAGAGAGATGTAAGGTGTCAACATCCGTGCTTTGACTTCTATCTATCTTTTGTCCTCATCTTTGTTCCACGAGCTGACCTAACCGGTTACTCCCTCCTCCTCCGGTCAGTTTTAACTATTAGGAGTATTCAATTAATCCATAAGACTAAATATAAATAATTAATTAACACTTGCATCATTTGATATTTTTCTAATGATTAAATTACTATTTTGCATGATAAAAGCAAACATCTTTACAAAACACTACAAAAAAAATAATAGTCATTTGTTGACAAAGAAAAAAGAAGCAATACTCAATTTTTATTATTTTGCACCCTTTATTTCTTTATAAGTTCGATCATTTTCATGATTCATTAGTCGTTCCAAATTATTTTCCATCTAACCTTGAAGCCAAAGGCTACATTAGCATTATTCAAAGCAAGATTTATAAAAATAAATACAAGCAAAGACTTTCTCATGTCAATAATTCTCTACAAAAAATAATTTATTGAATAGGACTTAATATAATTATAATCAAACTCCATGATAATTGCCATAACAAAAAAAATTGTTTTTCTATAACTGGACTTGAAAAGAAAAAAGATGATATTCCATAAAAGGGCATAAATAAACACGATTAACTATTAACTCAGATGAAAATAGTATTTATTGACAGTCAATAAAGACTGTATATAGGAAAGTAACCTTTATTTAACAGCTTCTTCTTTCTCCTCTTCCCCTTTATAAACACACCTTCATCTAATTTTTACTGTTTCAGTAACACACAGTACTAGAGGAAATAAACCAAACACCCCCCAACTTCTACTCTCTCTCCTAATTTTTTCTCTCTCTCTCTCTCTCTCTAGAAGCCTGCATTTAAAGACCCACCACTTGCTGTAGTTCTCTAGCGTGTTGAAGTCAAAAGTAACCATCTCTCTCTCTCTCTCTCTCTCATTGATCGTCAACTAAAAATGGCGAGAACCAGAACACCCCTTCTTGTATTCTCTCAGTTCATCAAGGGTTTTATTGATTTTTTGATTAAAAGCTCTTCTCTCTGTTGCAAAAACATCATACAGCTTCTTCCTTTTCTTCTGTTCTGTCCTTGAAATGCGTGTGAGGGCGGTCGTCGTCATCTTCCTCCTCACAGAGCTGCTACTATGCTTCTTCTATGCCTCGGAATCTCAGACCCTCACGTGCCACCCACGTGACCTCGAGGCCCTTCGTGCTTCATATCCAATCTCAAACCAAAACCAGACGATTGGTCCAACGACGATTGCTGCAACTGGACCGGAATCACCTGCAACTCTTCAGACAATAGAGTCACCAAACTTGAACTCGGGAACAAAAAGCTGTCGGGGAAACTGTCTGAATCTCTCCAAAACCTAGATCACATCACAGTCCTCAACCTCTCTCGAAACTTCATCAAAGACTCGATCCCTCCCTCGATATTCAATCTAACGACTCTACAAACCCTTGATCTGAGCTCCAACGATCTCTCTGGAGAGATCCCAAACACCGTCATCAACCTCCCTTCCTTACAAAGTCTCGACCTTTCCTCAAACAAACTCAACGGGTCTCTCCCCTCTCATCTCTGCCGCAGCTCTGCTCAAATCAGAGTCATAAAGCTCGCCGTGAACTACTTCGCCGGAGACTTCCCTCCGGGTTCGGGAAACTGCCTCCTCCTCGAGCATCTCTGCCTCGGCATGAACAATCTCACCGGTAACATCCCTCAAGATCTGTTTCGTCTCCAAAGGTTGAACCTTTTAGGTGTTCAAGAGAATCGTCTCTCTGGTCCCTTGAGTCCTATGCTTAGTAACCTCACTGGACTCGTGCGTCTCGATGTTTCGTCGAACTTGTTCTCCGGAGAGATCCCTGACGTGTTCGGGGAGATGACTGAGCTGAAGGAAGTTTTAGCTCAGAGCAATAAGTTCACCGGAGGGATCCCTAAGTCGTTATCGAGTTCACCGTCTTTGAATCTGCTTAACCTGAGGAACAACTCGTTAACCGGTTCTCTCCAATTGAATTGCACGGCGATGGTTGGTTTAAACTCTCTTGATTTAGGTACTAACCGATTCAACGGCCGGTTACCTGAGAATCTACCGGTTTGCAAGCGGTTAAAGAATGTTAACCTCGCTCGTAACTCCTTTCATGGACAAGTCCCTGAGAGTTTCAAGAACTTCCAGAGCCTATCTTACTTCTCCTTATCAAACTCGAGTTTGGTTGACATCTCATCAGCTCTGAGGATACTTCAAAGCTGCAAGAACTTGACGACTCTTGTTCTTACATTAAACTTCCACGGAGAGGCTTACCTGATGATCGGTCCTCTTCGTTTTGAGAAGCTTAAGGTGCTTGTTGTTGCGAATTGTAGGCTTACCGGTTCAGTGCCGAGATGGTTAAGCTTAAGTAATGATCTTCAGTTGTTAGATCTTTCTTGGAACCGGTTAACCGGAGCTATACCGAGCTGGATTGGTGAGTTTAAGGATCTTTTCTACTTGGACTTGTCTAACAACTCTTTCACAGGAGAGATCCCAAAGAGCTTAACTAAACTTCAGAGCCTCACAAGCAGAAAACATCTCGTTGGATGAACCATCTCCTGACTTCCCTTTCTTCATGAAGAGGAACGAGAGTGCAAGAGGTTTGCAGTACAATCAGATTGTTGGCTTCCCGCCAACGATTGAGCTTGGTCATAACAAACTCTCTGGACCTATCTGGGAGGAGTTTGGTAATTTAAAGAAGATTCATGTGTTTGATCTGAAGTGGAACGAGTTGTCAGGTTCTATACCTAGCTCGTTGTCTGGTATGATAAGCTTGGAGGTTCTTGATCTTTCTAATAACCATCTCTCTGGTTCGATCCCGAGTTCTTTGGCAAAACTCACGTTCTTGTCTAAGTTTAGTGTTGCTAGTAACAATCTGTCTGGAAGTATACCTTCAGGTGGTCAGTTTCAGACATTCCCTAACTCGAGTTTCGAGTTTAACAATCTCTGCGGGGAAACATAGACTCCCCTGTTCTGAAGAAGCAGTGAATGGTACAACAAGGTTCAAACATTCAAGAAGAAGAAGTAAAGGAGCTGAGATTGGTATGGCGGTTGGTATCGCGTTTGGTTCTGTTTTTCTTCTCACTCTTCTAGCTTTGTCGTGTTGCATGCGCGTAGAAGGTCAGGAGAAGTTGATCCAGAGATGGAAGAAGAGAGCATGAACAGGAAAGAACTCGAAGAGATGGGGTCTAAGATTGTGGTTCTGTTTCGAAACAACGATAAAGATCTCTCTTTTGATGATCTTTTGGACTCGACAAACAACTTCGACCAAGCTAACATCATAGGCTGTGGTGGGTTCGGTCTGGTTTACAAAGCAATGTTACCAGACGGAAGCAAAGTAGCCATCAAACGGTTGTCTGGAGACTGTGGTCAAATAGAAAGAGAGTTCAAAGCAGAAGTTGAAACACTCTCAAGAGCACAACATCCTAATCTTGTCCTCCTTCAAGGGTTCTGTTTCTACAAAACCGACCGGCTTTTGATCTACTCTTACATGGAGAACGGAAGCTTAGACTACTGGCTACACGAGCGCAACGACGGTCCATCTCTACTGAACTGGAAAACACGACTTAGGATCGCTCAGGGAGCTGCTAAAGGGTTGTTTTACTTGCATCAAGCTTGTGATCCTCACATCTTACACCGTGATATCAAGTCTAGCAACATTCTTCTTGATGAGAACTTTGATTCTCACTTAGCAGACTTTGGACTCGCCAGGCTGATGAGTCCTTACGAGACCCATGTTAGTACTGATTTGGTTGGGACTTTAGGTTACATTCCTCCTGAGTACGGACAAGCTTCTGTTGCTACTTTCAAAGGAGATGTGTATAGTTTTGGAGTTGTGCTTCTTGAGCTTTTGACTGATAAGAGACCGGTGGATATGTGTAAACCGAAGGGAGGCAGGGATTTGATCTCTTGGGTTGTGAGGATGAAGAGTGAGGGTCGAGCTAGTGAGGTTTTTGATCCGTTTATTCATGGTAAAGAGAATGAAGAAGAGATGTTTAGGGTTCTTGAGGTTGCTTGTTTATGTTTAAGTGCAAAACCCTAAAGAGAGGCCAACGACTGAACAGTTAGTCTCTTGGCTTGATGATGTTCAGAAGGACAGAACAATCTCTCTGGAGGGATTACAGTGTGATACAATGTGAATAGTTTCTAAAGAATAATTTGTTTCTTTATTTTTTATTTTATGTTAATCTCCATTGTTGATTGAGATTTAGATATTGAAGATATGAGACTGAAACATTATACAATGTCTAAGTAAAGGGGAAAAACTCTCCGTTGACAAAAAAAAGTGGAAACTCTTCGTAATTTTAAAACCTATCTTTGGATCCTACAGTACATTCGGAAAAAGCAAGAAACCATAAGAAACCATAAAAAGCCATAAGGTGTTTAATGAAATTGATATTTTCCCGATAGATATCTTACAATTTATTTTTTTTGAAGCAAAATATTGGAAAAAAAACAAATCATAAAGAACAAACCTTTTTCTTCGAAGCAGAATATTGGAAAAAAAAACAAATCTTAAAGAACAAGAAGATGAAAGAGAACTTAAGAACCTTTCAGGCTCGACTATCACACTAACTCCTCCATCATGAACCTAAATCCAAATCTGCCACATTGATGCATCATGGATCAATCATTGTTTAGTTAGTGGATTTAAGGGAATCCACATGGATCACATGAGAGTGGAAAGATTTGGACTACAAGATTGCCGTAAAAGTATCTCGGCTCTTCACGCAGAGATGGAAGGCTTCCTTTGGGAGATGATTTGTTTACGAGAGTTACAAGTTACTATGATTCATATAGAGACAAATTGTTTTGATTTGGTGGACATGGTGGACAACCCAACTGACTAGTCGGCTTTTGCCTCCAAATTAGTCTCATTTAACTTTCTAAGAGATGATTTCTCAGGTTTTGGCATCTCCCATATCCTTAGAGATAGCAATAAACGTACAGATTCTCTTGCCAAAGAAGTGAGAAGAGGTGGCGTTCCTTTTTCCTATGTAAATCAGACTCGAACGAACCAAACATCTCTTCAGAACGGCTTAAATTTGACTACCATTTGATCTTTGTGAATGGATGTTGACAAAAAAAGAATAAGGAAACATACAATAGTTCTTTTTCTTGTTTGTATAATTACGTTTCCATATGTTATACTACCTTTGTTTCAAATTACTTGTCGTTGTAGAGTAAAATTTTTGTTTTAAAATAAGTGTCGTTTTATAATTTCAATGCAAAATTTAATGATTAAATGTATCATTCTATTTTTTTATTGGTTGAAATGTGGTTATCTGCATTGGTAATGATGTTTTTGTTTTGAGAATATGTAAAATTAAATGTTTCTTTAATTTGTGTGTAAAAACTTAAAACGACAACTAAAATAAAACGGAGGGAGTATAACTTATATTACCTTTTGAGATATTTAGTTGATTAAAAATATTAAATGTGGTAGCTCAATTCTTTTTGTCATTCAAAGAAGAATTTAATTTGGCAAACTAAAGTCAATGTTTCATTAAGAAACCATTTCATTAACTTACATTTATGGGTGTGAAAATGTTGTTCAACACATTCAACACAAAACATTCAAAGATTTTGACTTTTATGGTCAAAATATAACGTTTGCTTCTCTGGAAACATTTGAATTTCAACATATTCCAAATTTCTTTCTATTGATTTCCCAATCCCCAAAGAGCACGAATTGAATAACTAAAACTCTTCCAATTGTTTTTAAATGTTTTCTAAAGTGATTTCATAGTCAATATGTCTACTTATGTTTATTTTCAACATTACATGAAAACAACAAGAAAATCTGACAAATGAAGCACAAAAAGAAAAGAAAAGAAAGGAGCACTAAAAATCATAATGCTTATATGATATATCTATCACTATCTCTTTTCAAAATGCAATTATAGTGGGACATCTCAAAATACGATTTAACTATACTTTTTTCTTTCATTTTTGTTTTGTTTTGTTTGTTGTCTCAGTTATAATATTTGATGACTTATAGAGATACTCACCTCACAAGCAAGATATTTATGTATATCTAGTGGACTTTATTAATTCATGAGGGGTGATATTCTTGTTATTGAATAATTGATGTTCTTATCATTGTTGTTGGGAAAAATATTATCAATTAGAAAATTTGGGTATATACTCTGATTTTAGTTTTTTGACTTTCAACGATGTGGCTATATCATTAAATTTTGGCTTAATAGCTTGACTTAACTCGGCACCACGTGCCCGACACAAGAGCCCGACTTAATAGCTCAGGGATTTGGTTCGTTAAGCTCAGCCCGACTTAATAGTTCAGGGACTTGGTTCGTTAAGCTCAGCCCAACTCATTAAGTTAAATAGAGAAGAAGAAGTTTACGATAAAAAGGGGACAAAAGCGACCAAAGGAGAGATCCATACTTGTATACGCATAGACCGACGACTACAAATTAAGGTTTTACTAAAAAACTTTTTTTCGACGACTTGTTTCTGGCTAGTTTCGACGAATGCCAGCTTATTTCTCTTTCTATTTCGCACTCATTGTAACTACACTATCCTCTGATCAATAAAACGTCTTCATAATAACCCACAATCGAGTTTTGTTGGTCTTTACCATGTCCAACCAAACTCAGATTCAACATATATGTCATGTTATAAGTATCTAGAAAGAAAATGTCTAGATTCAACACCTAATCCTTGGCATGTATCATACCTTTACTTCATGGACAAAACCTCGTCTTCAAAAGAATGGGTTATTTTGTAAACATGTAAATATTCTATAATGATAGTCATTTGCACATGAATAGTCAGATACGCTTATATTTGCATATGATAAGAAAGCTGACTAATCAACTAAGTATGTCAGAGTAGAAGGAGTTGTTAGTGTAGTGAAGACTGAGTTTTAGAAATTGAAAAAAAAATTCTCAAAGGTATCCATGTACTAATTGTAACGTAATACATGAAGTAATACAAGAAGTGCTACGTGAAACGACGCTGTGTACCTGACTTGAAAATTGAAATTGGAACCAACTTAGAGCTGAACAAAGATTACTTGATGGCTAAGCAAGCTATGATAAATCATCAAGGAAAGATTTCCACAATGTTTTGTACACAATTTAGAAATATTCCATAACAGAGATTTGAAAATATTTCTTTCTTTGAAAGTTAGCAAGGGTGAGCCACGAACTCTACTTGTATAAATAGAGAGAATCGTACCTTGTGTTATGTACCATCTCAAAAGAAAGGCCTTAAGCATAAGGGTTTTTGGTGTCAAATTAGAAATGACACAAGACATATATAATGGCTAGAAGTCATGAGGGTTCTTAGGTTAGTTTAATCTTTAAACGTGTTAAACTGACATCTTAGTCAACTTGAAAGGGAATGAGTAAGATAATTTTCTTTGTAAACAGAAATCTCCACTATTGTTTCTGCTGTAATATTTTGTGTAAACAAATAAAGCATAGTAACTTGTTGTATGTTTAACTCTCTCTATCTGATCCATCTTGTACTTTCAGGAACTACCGCCAAGTTTTTTTTGCCAGTAGAAACCTACTACAATCTGAACACAAAAAGCCTTGTCGTAACACTAGCAAAACAAGCTTAGAGGTGTAGAGGTGTTGTAGGTGAAAATTATTCGAGTGCTTTATATATCGTGTAATCAGAATCAGATGGACAACAAATAAAAAGATCATACAATTTGATCAAGTAGCACGACCGCTAAAATAAAGACCAACCACAACCGACTAGAGACTACAGAACCACAAAACTCTCTTTTAAAAGATAAATGTTTATTGCTTTTCCCATAATTTGATTTGATCTTCAAATCCTAGATTTTACCAGGAAGAAAGATTTTAATTAAGCCATCAACACACAAAGAGAGACTACCACTTTGACAACAAAATGTAGGTAAACATTTTCTCAAACATTTTATTTACAACATTACGTATATAAAGGGAACAACAACCTTAGGCGAATTCATTCCATCATCAACCAAATTGATCAGCTTTACAATACATCCTTTCTTCATTTTTTTCTTCTCTGTATTGGAACATGGTCTTGTCTTCGTCTGATCAATAGCTCTAGTGTCTTTACATTTTAGCGAATCTGATGGTATTGTGTAATGCCTCGCTTTGGTGGTAGCTTTCTCAAGATGAAGAGGACTAGAGAGGATGGTAATATCTCTACCAACTGTTATTAATCAAAACAAGGATCATGTTACAAACCGTCACCAAGAAAATAAAATAAAATAAAGCAAATGTTCATGATTAATCTATGATTAAGCAGCTTACCAGGTAATATATGAAGTTAAGGATAGGGTGTTCCAACACATCAAGGTTTGCCCCCTCGTCGAAAGCAGCAAAACACATCTAGCCATGTTAAATGACAACAGCTTAATTTGGTTAGTCGTCTATTCTTACAACTGATTACTATAACCCAATCAAGAAGGTAAGGATTATAGATA
This sequence comes from Moricandia arvensis, assembly GCA_905132765.1. Lineage (NCBI taxonomy): Eukaryota > Viridiplantae > Streptophyta > Magnoliopsida > Brassicales > Brassicaceae > Moricandia > Moricandia arvensis. The sequence goes on from CAJHQP010003625.1 coordinate 13,897, forward strand.
TCAACATAACGATGTGTTCTGTGTGCGTCTTTACCATAATACATCTGATGAGAAAGCACGTGAAGCATATGGTTGTCACGTAGCCAACCTACCCATACATACGAGAGAAAGGGTTGTTAAAAGTCAAGAAGCACAAACTAGTAAATACTTGATCGGCTCTACTTATGATTTGGTACTATCGATGTTTCACCTCTTGGAGCTTTTTGCGCCTTCCTTTAGATTCTACTGGAAACCGTTGCAACATTAGGAAAAGCCTGCCATGAGATAGATATAAAAGGAAATAGAATCAGCGTTTAATGCGAGGGATGTTATCACTTTCAATGGTACACCAAGGGAATCTAGTCTAAGCTCATCAAAGGCTCAAAGCAGAACAAGATGCAAGCAAGATGTGCACCACTTGTGATCTCATTGCTCAATGGTGACTCTTACAAACAAAATTCCTAGTAAAAAGTATTTGACTGTTAACAAGAGGCACTATTGGTAGTGTCAAAATGCAGTCCATATTCAAGTGGCGACAGATTTACCTTCCACCGTAAAGTAAAAATCCAAGGGCGGCGAACAATGAAGCACCTGCGATTATATGTTCGCAAGAGAGAGTGAGACAAGTACTATGGATTATGTATAACAAGAGGGATCTAGAGTAAAACATTGTTTCGATAGAAGCTAATTTACCTGCAAAGAACATCTTTGATAGAATCACCATAACTCGAACAGGCTTCCACCACAAAACCAACCAAAGAGCAATCTGGACGTAATCACATCATGGACAAGCCCCACATGACCCCACAAAAACAAAAACTAAAAATTTTGCATTTCACAAATATGTTGTATATATACCTGAACTACATAGACAACAGCATTAATAGTGAAGAAGCCTGGCCTCAGTCCATCAGTGGATACAGCACGAGCCTGTCAAAATCAAAGAGTATCAGAGTAAACATCAAAACCAAAGAACTATATACTAATCAGAGATTACCTGATAGTAAATCTCAGCCCAGAAGAGAACTAGAAGAGCATACGTGGTGAAAAAAGCAAGACTTGGAATATCAAGCAAGATATGTTGCAGAATCTATAAGGTAATCAGCAAGTTTTGACATAAACCAAGTAAAGAAAAGAGATAGTTAAATCTATAAATGGTAAAGAAAGATCATTAACCTCTGGATGCATGAACTGCACATTTCTCCTGAAAACAAAAACCACAGCCCTAACTGCATGAAGAAGAAAAAGATAATCACAGAAAAATCTAAAACACAATAGTGTTTGTTCGTTTGCAGACGCAACTCGCTGAGTTAATTCTGCTACTCAGCCGCATCTGCGGCTGCTTCATGTTCGTTTGGTTGTTGTTCGTTTTGCAAACGCATCCGCAAATTGTTTTTCGCGTCAATAAAATTTAGTATCCAAATTTTATTTACGCGAGAACACAGTGTTCAGACGCAGAACACATGTATGGCCTCAATAAACGAACAAACTTTTAAAGAAATAGACGCAGTGGCCGCAGCACTAATAACAATTTTGGCAGGAACAAACAAACCTCCATTCACCACGAAATTGAGAAAGTGGAAGACCTTCTGCGTAGTCCATCCATATTCTGGAACTCTGAATTGGATTCTCACAAGTTGAATCTACCAAACACAAACAAACAAACATAAATCACAAGATGTTACACCAAATAATCCTCGAAGAATCCACGTACCACAGCAACGATGGAAACGATGCAGTATAGACAGCGAGAGCGTGGAAGATACGATCCTGCCAAACGGGAGACTCGTTTACGTGCGACCACCAGCTCGAAGCTTCCTTGAGATTCAACAACGCCGAAGAAGGAGAAGACATCATCAACATCTCCGTCGCATGTTGCATAAGCTCCACGCCGCGATCCTCATCACGTCGGGGAAGAAGAGAGACAGATTGATGAAAAAAGAAATATAATTAATTAAAACGGGTGAGCACGGTGATAACCGGTCACTTTTTCGGGAGATTGAAGTTGTTGTTAAATGTTGACTGACACGCGGATCTACGTGGCACGTGTGGATAAAAGAGCAACGACAACCTGGCTGACGGTCAACAGAATGGTCAATATGATGGTGATGGACTGACGGTGATGGTTTATTTATATATATTCAGGCCCAGCCCAATAAAATCCTCCTTTTATCTACTCAACTTATTAGAGGGGACAGAAGTGCAATTGTCTTCTCCTCCCTACTAATCAAAACTTGGCTCTGATTCAAAGCCACTAACAGTGTTAACGGTGATGTTCTACAATCCAAACATCCTCATGGTGATGAAAATAGTCATAGTTATGGCTTTTCTCCAACGACAAATACATAGTGATTTGTTATTTTTTGTATCTGTAGTATGGACGGCTTGGTCGGGGGGTCGGTGATGATTAGTGATCGGAATCTGGATTTTCCCGATTTCATACTTCATCAACGGCAAGCTAACACAAAAAACACTCGATACGTCACATGTTATTAGAATCCATTAATGATGTCTGTATGAATCAGTCTTATGGCAGTTTCACTCTAACATCTTCCATCTCTATGGTGGAAAAGGTATATTGCGATATTAATTTAATAAGATATTGTCAATTTTTGATTGCACTGTTTTATATTCATTGGTATAAATGGTGCCTTGAACGAAAAATTTGGGATCTAGGAAAATTATGAGTTTTAGAAAGCAACTACATCAGAAGATTAAGAAGAGAATATCAACTTTAGAAAGGAGCGAAGAATTTTTTAAAATCTATATTTTGGATACAATATATTTGGTATCGAAATATGGATAAATCTGAATTATTGAAACCATGAAAACCACTTTAGAGAAGATTACTTTCCATTTTTTTGTATGGCTATAATTTTATAATTATTGAAAGTTGTTTATCCTAATTTTGATTTTTACGGTTGAATTAGTATATTGGATTCAAACTTGAAATAAGATCAACGTAATACAACAAAAGAGAATGGTGTTTATGATGCGACAGAATATTTAGAAAACTCACAAGAAAATTGATAGAGTTGATATCCTATTAATAAAATAAACATTGGAAAGAAAACAAGTTACATTTCATTTTATCTAATGTTGTTTTCTCTTGATTATGCTATTAGATATTAGATGTTTTCATTATATGTATTTGTTTTCTTCTTACAGTATAATTAATAAATTTATGTTGTTAAAAAAATCAATAATAAACCGATTCTCTTATTATAGTCAACTATTCGATTCTTTTAAAATCGACTATTTATTCTTGGGAAAATGGGCTTTTAATTCCCGGAAGTATTTGAAATCGGCAATTTTAATACTCAACTATTGCTCGCGCAAAATTATTCCCCAACTAATAGTTGACTGCGCGAAATTAGGACCGAAATAGTCAACCGTTAACTATTTAACGGAAAGATAACGGTTTCCGTTAAATTTTTAACGGTTGACTATTCTGATCATAATTTTGCGCAGTCAATAATTAGTTGAAGAATAAATATGCGCATATAATACTTGAGTATTTAATTTGTCGATTAAAAATACTTGAGGAATTAAAAACAACAATTTCTTTAAAATAAAATTATAATTTAACATATTCTTAAGTTAGATGTAACCAATATAGAATATTTTTACTTTTAAAAAAACTTTTGAGGTTTTATAGTGACATGTACAATAATACAAATAATTATAATTGTATTTCATGTTTATAAAATTATTTAAGATGATTTTTAAAATAATTCTTAACTAAAAAAATTCAATTTAAATAAATAAACAAAATATGTAGGGTTGTATTTATAAAACATTTAGAAACTCAATTTCACCCCTTTAACACTAAACCCAAAACGATAATCACTAAAATGTAAACCCAAATGTTACTATTTTTGATAGTGTGTATTTTTGCAAAGTGGTACTTAACTTATGTTATTCTTAGCAATTTCTCTTTATTTTTTAATTCATGGTTAAATGACAGTGGATTTTTATTTTAATACAAATCATCTAAACTCTCAGTTAAATATAGCCCTACATATCTTGCATATTTATTTAAATTGATTTTTTTAGTTAAGAATTATTTTAAAAACCATCTTAAATAATTTTATAAACATGAAATACAATTATAATTATTTGTATTATTGTACATGTCACTATAAAACCTCAAAAGTTTTTTTAAAAGTAAAAATATTCTATATTGGTTATATCTAATTTAAGAATATGTTAAATTATAATTTTATTTTAAAAGAAATTATTTTTTAACTCCTTAAGTATTTTAATCGGCAAATTAAATACTCAAGTATTATATGCGCATATTTATTCCTCAACTAATTATTGACTGCGCAAAATTATGATCAGAATAGTCAACCGTTAAAAATTTAACGGAAACCGTTATCTTTCCGTTAAATAGTTAACGGTTGACTATTTCGGTCCTAATTTCGCGCAGTCAACTATTAGTTAGGGAATAATTTTGCGCGAACAACTGTTGAGTATTAAAATTGCCGATTTCAAATACTTCGGGAATTAAAAGCCCATTTTCCCATTTATTCTCTGTAGTTAAAGTCAAATAATCTTAAATCAAAGGAGTGTTTGGTTACAAGTTAGAACTATACAAACTTTTGGCTATAAATTTTTATTTAATAAAAAAACAATAGGAAACTTTTATTTTAAAAGCACATTTTTGAAACTAAAATTTTAAGAGCTTGTAAGCCTTTAAAATGGTTAAAAAAATCCTATAAGTATATTTATTAATTTCAAAGCTAGAAAAGTTATATCAATGCTCTTTAAAATACTCACAATCAACTTTAGAAAATCCATAATCACATTTTAACTTTTTAAATCACAGTTTAATATTTTTAATAGTCTGCAGCTAATTTTGATCAAGTTGACTAAGTACGATAGCTATACTTTCAAAAACAAATCTTTAGAATAATACATAAGACAAAGTTTAATTAATTAGACCATAAGATATTTTAGGATTAAGACTTAATAGTGACTTAAAATATAGAGTGGGCGAGGATGATTGCTTCCTTATGCTTATTTTTAGTTCACTTATTTCCAGGTATTGGCTGGAGTTTATACTGTCTTTATCCCTTCTGTCCGTTTGTTGTTGAATGGGTTTGTGGGCAAATTGATCTTTGTCTCCTCGTTTCTTAGGGCTTACGTTTCCATAGATCTTGTATCTGCTGGTTTGGTATCCCACAAATGTATTTCAACTATGTATTGATCTATGGAATGATAATGAATCATCAGTGTTAACCAAAAAAACAATCAAGTTAACAATTGTTTTTTTTTCTCAACAGATGCTTAAAATTCATACAATTATAATAATCTCATAAGTATCTCTAACTCTATTATCTATAAATTGGTATTTATTAATTTGTTTTTTTTTTGCTTATTTTATAAAACTACTTGAAGAGGGACTAAGACAAAAGAAAATTTAGGCTTTAACTTACAATCTTAGCTTAATAATGCTTCTTTTCTTTCCAGTGAGTATGGTTCACAATATTGAGTTAATGAGTTTGGTCTCTTGAAACTATTAGTAACAACGAAATATGTATGTCGTTTATTTGTTTGTTGGAGTTAGACATTGTTTTTTTTTCTGCTCAATTACTTTATTTCTAGCCAATCAAATGAAATATCTTTTTTTTTTCCTATTTCCTCTGATCACTATTGAAAAAAACGAAAACATACATACATTTTTACTCTAAACTCAAACAAAAATAAATGTATTTACTCTAATTAACTCTCTCACTTTTATTTTTGCTCTGATTTTCATTTCTTTAGTTTACTCTTGTTACCTTTGAATTTTCCAGTCATATCCACGTAATAAAGAAAAAACAGTCATTTTATACCCAATATATCGTAATATGTTTAATTCATACGCGATTTATATGACCGTGAAAAATATATATACAGATATTTTCGAAAAAGTCAAATAATATACATAATGTTTATTCTTTAGTCAAATCATACACCAATCGCCACATAAACTGCCACATCATCTAGTTTTACTAATGTGGATGCTACATAAACTAATTTTGCTGATAAAATGCCTCATGTACAATTTTTTTAAACAATAATAAAATATCTGTTTTATAAAAATATATTTTTTTTAAATTTTAAGCGTTTATAATTTTTTTGAAAGTTTATAACTTTTTATTAATTAATAAAACTAAAAAATAAATAATAAAATTTTAATCTTATATAAAAGATGTATTCATTATAATATTTTGATTCTATCAATGACTCTTATGTTAATTTTGCTTATGTTTTTATAATTTTTTTTAGATCGATTATGTAATCATGCAATAATTTTGTGTTAAGAGATTATAGATAATGTAATCATAACCAAGATTAATCGAGAGTAAAACGACTGCAACACTGGAATTAAAACATTATAACGAATATATATCTCTTATATAAGATTAAAATTTATTATTTAATTAAATTTTGTGAATTTTACTAAATGTTAAAAATTGATACGCTGTAAAAAAAACTATAAACATTTATAATTTCCAAAAACATTGTTCTATTATACATGTGTCATCTTCGTCAGTAGAATTAGCTTAGGTAGCATACACGTCAACAAAATTATATGATGTAGCAGTTGATGTGATGATGTGTATGATTTAGCCAAAGAAAACAAACAATAAGTATGTTATTTGAATTTTTCAAAAATACTGATATGTTTTTGGCACAGTCATATAAGTTGTTTCGTAACAAATTAATTTTTCTTAAGATGTATTATTTACGAATTTGGTTTGGAAATAAATTATATAATAAATATAGACGTACACTTTATAAAAGGAAAAGTATCTTAAGATAATTTTAAAAAATTGTTAGAAAATAACATTTAAGAAGAAAAATAACGAATATGTTTTTTAAATGATGTAAATATACACTTATATCTTTTGGTTTAACCCTACTAATTTAGACTTAGAATTTAAATTTATATAGTGGAGTTTGAGGTTTAAAATTTTTAAAATCAAAATTAAAACTTTTAATATAAAAAGAGTCATTTTACTGATTTTTAATGTTATTTTTGTGATAAAAGAAATAAAAAAAAATTATCTGACAGAATTAACCTTAGAAAAATGTAATTGTTTTCAGGTAAAAAACGATTCTTATTTTCTTGAACCTTTTAAATGTGAGGTAGTAGGAATTATGAAGTAGAGAATTGAAGATGATAGCAATAATGTAAAGTTGGTTTGTTTTTGGGGGAGAGTACAGTTTACTGAACCAAAGGCTTTCCATCACTGTGAATCTTTCCCTTATTTCGATGTCAGCTTAGAAAAGAAAGAACACAGTGTATCAGGTCACTGTACTTACCGCAAGCATCCAAGCTCCCCCATCACTGTACTCTCTTCCATTCAATAATGTCTCTGATAAAATCATTAGATTATTTTTCTAATACTTCTTACGCATCTTCTTAGGATCCTTGTGATTGAGAGGTCTCTCTCTCTCTGGAGACTAGACACGAAAAGTGAGAAGAAGATTCTCTCTTTCGATGGAATACGAACGAATCGGAAAGACCCAGGTGATAAAAATGCTTCCTTTACTCTCTTTCTCCCCTTCACTAACTCTTGTTCTTCTCCTATAGGTTACTAGCGGCGGCGGCGGCGGGTTTTCTCCGGGGAAGTTAAGGAGTATGATTCTTCTCGGTGTTGATAGAAAGAAGAAAGAAGATATGATTGAACCTGAACCTACTCCAATAATGAGATCTGGGTCAAATCAAAGTGATGACCTTGGTACACTTTCTTTTTCCCCTTTTGATTATATGTTAATTCGGAATCTAGGGTTCATGGTGGAGCCCTTAATCATTTCCTTAATACCCTTTTTAAAAAACATCTTTTATCTTTTAATATTTGTCAAGTTGAAAAGGTCTCTCCTTGTGGCATTACTTATGCTTATCAGCTTTTGTATGCAGTTGCTAGTGGATCAGATGATTGCAAAGACGTTGATGTTGTGTGTGAGATTACTGATTCTTCTTCTCCTTCAGACAATGTGAATGAAGTCAAGACTGTTGTTTCTTCATCTCTCTTTGAGTTTCAAAAGACAGAAAAGGACAAGGCTGCTCAAAGAGTTCCCACTAGGTCATTCTCTAAACCGGCTCCATCTAAATGGGATGATGCACAGAAATGGATCGCTAGTCCAACATCTAACCGACCAAAGACAGGAGGAGGACAGGTTCATGTTCCTGGGTCAAAGAAAGGGCCTAGCTTTGGTCGGCAGTCTTCTATGAAGATTCTTGAAGTTGCCGCTGATCAAAGAGCTGGTCTTGAAGAGCCTGATACAAAGCGAATAGATGTAAGCCAAGTGAGAAAGGAGACAGGACAGAAGTTTGTTAGCTGGGAAGTTGATTCATATGTCAAACCTGTTCTTATGGTTGGCAACTCTGTTGTAGCATCAGCAACTGAAGTTAATCTAAGTCGACATGACTCGTCTATAGCAACTGCGTTTGCTCAACCACCTTCAACAGCGAGATCTGTATCAATGAGAGACATGGGAACTGAGATGACTCCAATAGCGAGCCAAGAACCTTCAAGAAACGGGACGCCCATCAGGGCAACAACGCCAATCCGAAGTCCTATATCTTCTGCACCTTCAAGTCCAGGGAGACAAGCATCAGCTTCTCAGATGACTAACAAGGAACTCTCAGAGAAAGAGCTTCAGATGAAAACTAGGAGAGAGATAATGGAGTTGGGAACACAGCTTGGGAAGTTAAACATTGCTGCTTGGGCTAGCAAAGAGGATGAAGACAAAGATGCTTCCACATCACTGAAGAACAAAGCTTCTCTACAAACGTCTAAGAGTGTTTCTGAAGCTCGTGCTTCTGCGTGGGAGGAAGCGGAAAAGGCTAAGCACATGGCTAGGTACTTGAACTTGCATTGTTTGATCATAGTGAGGTTTAACTTAAAATGACTTGTGTGTAATCTCCAGATTTAGACGGGAAGAGATGAAGATACAAGCATGGGAGAATCATCAAAAGGCGAAATCTGAAGCTGAGATGAGGAAAACAGAGGTAAGTAAAGCATGAAAGCCTCAATAAACATAGTGTCAGAGTTGATGGTATAAACGGTGGAAAGTGCTTATAAGTTTGTGGGTTTCTTGGCATTGCAGGTGGAAGTTGAGAGGATTAAGGGACGAGCGCAAGACAGGTTAATGAACAAACTAGCTGCGATAGAGAGGAAAGCAGAGGAGAAGCGAGCAGCTGCTGAAGCGAAGAAGAATCGCCAAGCAGCTAAAACAGAGAAACAAGCTGAACAAATCAGAAGAACAGGGAAAGTACCTTCACTGATGTTCTCTTGCTTTAGCTTCTGTTCTTAGTAACAAACATAAGAGTCCAATCTTTGTATTATTTTGTACAATATAAGCTTTGTCAAAGTACCTTTTTATTATCATGTATTCATCTTAGTTCCTTTGTAGATCTATCAATCGGTTTATAACTCTTCTGGTTCAGATTCAGTTTAGATTTGGTTATGTTTAGTTTGTGGATAAATCTAGGAGCTTTTGGTTTAAATATAGTTTCTCCGTTTTTAATATGATTTGGGTTTTGTTAGTTTTTTACTAGATTGCACAAAGCTTTGTCGGATATTCATTTTGGAACCGGAATCAGAACTTTGTGAAAATTTATAGAATCTTGTCTCTAAAACGCTTTTAAAATACCTCATTTAAAAATATGTTGAAAGTTTTGATATTCCGTTTTAGAATGATATATCCATGTAAAAAACACAATGTTATAAATAAATAACATCTAAAATCATTTTATATACACTCTAAAATTTAGAAGTATTAACATAGAGAGTATAGAAATATGAAAATATTTAAATTAATATTACAAATGATCTTTATGCATTAGAATTTATTTAATAGAGATATAACATATATATTCAAAAATATTGTGTCAGTTATTATAAAATATTAAAAACAATTAATTTGATAATATTTTCACAATTATAATAGAAAATTATTTAAACTATTATAAATGAATATTTTTTAATTAGAATCACATAATTTGTGTCATATTATATATATATATATATATATATATATATATATATATATATATATATATATATATAATTATATATATGGATATACGCTTCCAACACGTTCATGCTTTCTATTTTTTAAGAAAATCTTGCTTCTACACTTCCATACCGCTTCCGCGTACCCGGCATATCATATATATATAATTATATATTAGGTAATTTTGCTTATTTATCATACTTTTATGATTTGATAAATGAGTGAAATTTATAATTTTTTATTTGAACTTTATAAAATCAGTAGAAATTAGGATTATAATAGAATTTTAAATATTTTACTTGTTCCAGTCTTTAATATAATATAATATTTTTATATTTACTATTTTCTGAATTTGACATAGATACTAGATATATCATATATATCACAACTCATATATCTTAGTTTCGTTTTACTTTTTACTTTTTTTTATAGTTATGAGATGCATGTGTTAAGATGATTAATATAATGTAATAAAATTTAATGTTATTCTTATATTATAAACCAGTCACAAGTTCTCTTTCGATTTTTATCAACAAATTTAATTTATCAAAATTATTATAAATTTTAAATATATATGAAATTTACTTACCGCAAGTAATATTTAGAGGATGTTATCTCGTGATATCGCGGGAAGTCATCTAGTTCCATGTAATATAGGTTTATTTAGGGTAGAAGTTTTATTTAATTTCAGATTTTGTCTATAAATTGGTTTGTTTGGTTCGGTTTGATCTAGGTTAACTCAGACTAATGATTTATAATTTTGTTGGTTTAAACGTGGTTCCAGTAAGATCGGTTTAAATATTTCATCACCGCCTGTTTCCAAAATGCTGCTTGCCAATAAAACTCACCATGTATGTACATCTGATTTGGTAAACGATACTAATCTCTCATTCGCAAAAAAAAAAAAGAAGTAAAACACAGAGCTGTTTTGATGACTAGCCGCAAGTTAAAAAAAAAGAGAGAGGAAAAGATCACGAAGCCCCAAAACAGAATCAAAGAGGTTATTAAAAAAACATTTAACGCAGAGTTTGTCTCCACAAGTTCTCTCCATGGGCAAGAAACACGCATCCAAAGTAATTTTCTTCTTGTTCTTCTGTATTGAACCATCTGTACATGTTTGTTCTGATTCTCAGGTTGAAGCAGATTCTAATGATGATTTGAAAAGCCAGATATATGTGTCTGCTCCTGTAAATGAGGAAAAACTAAAAATAAGGTGGAATAAGCTGACTCTGAGGCAAACGATAAGGTATAACGTTAACAAAAACTTTACATGTTAGCCTAAGCAAAAACAAAGTTCGTCTGTGTCTTAAATCCTATGTTCCTGTCTGTTCTAAAAATCTAACTAAACAATTTTGTTTGTGTTCTTTTTTTAATTCTCAGTTTGAAGCAACTTCGAAGAAACCTAAGAACTTAGGTAAGGCAGAGTCTAAGGATTGTTTGAAGACCAAGCATAAGAAACATGCGTTGAACGTTGGAAGAGTGATGAGGTTTAACGATATTCCACTAGACTTGGTTGGTGATAAGATACTCTCCAAGGTTCCAATAACGTCACTTGGAGCATTGGGTTTCACTCTAGTTTTCAAGAAGCTGTGACACTCTCTTCTGTTGGAGAAGAGCAGCTCGCGGTGCTATCTGAAAGTTTGTATACGTTCGGGACATTGGAGTTTTTGTTTTGGTTACTACTAAGATTGAGCCGGACGCGGTTTCTTGGAGCAAGTTTTTGAAAGTGGATATGACATCATTATTAGGGACAAATATCCGAGATCGGAAGTTGAAGAGATACTTAGCAATATATAAGATAGATGTACCACTCCACTTATCATCAATTGGTTTTAGGTTGGAAGTTCATCTAAATTAACATGGTATCAGAGCCCGATCCAAACAATCCAACCCGATCCATTATCGATCCAGCCCAAAGTTGGCTCATCGATCATTGCCCAAACATTATGAGATTGACTCTCAAAGTGTCATCATCCCGTATTAGGGACAAAGATCTGACATCGGAAGTTGGAAGAGATCTTAGCAATATATAAGATAGATGGAGCACTCCACTTATCACCAATTGGTTTAGGTTGTAACCCCATCTAACTTAACAATCATATGATGGTTATTTGTGTTGAGAGTTTTGTCATTGACGAGGAGGCGCTATGGTTTTCGATGGAGACAGAGACAGAGACCAACCTTCAGACCACATGCATGGCTTTGATCGTTGGAGATGGATATTGTGAATATATATATATATATATATATATATATGGGTCATAGAAAGTGTCCGACTGAGTCTCGTCCCCACACTGGTGTGCTCTTCTTGTTATCTTCCAAGCTTAGTGAAGATCAACTAAGGAAAGATAGAGATGATTTTAGTTCACCTTTGTTTGTTTCTTGCATGCTACTGACTTGTTCTTCTTTGTTTTCTATTTGTCTTCTAATAAATAGTTTAAGAACATGATTTACCTTGTTTACTTAAGGCATGTTCAAAGGGGACACACTTAAAGAGTGTGCTTAGGGTTAAAATATTAGTAAAATAATGTATTTTGTTTAAGAACATGGGGTATACTCAAAGGGAGATCATTTGTTTATGGGTGTGCTTAAAAAATTAATAAAATAATGAGAGAAGAAAATTTATACTAAAATTGATGTGAAAATAAAAAAAACACAAAATACAATTCCAAATTAAACATACAAACATTTTATTTAATTAAACATACAAACATTTTATTTAATTATTACTTAATTAAACATACAAACATTTATTTAATTAATACAACGTTTAATGTCCAAATTTATTCCATATATTCTCAATCAAATCTTCTTTTAATTGGTGATGTGCTTGTCTATCACGAATTCTTGTGTGACCATCACCGAAAAACATGTGATACTTGATGTAACTACAATCCAAAACATGTAACTACTTGATCAGTCCAAAAACATGTGATACTTGATGTAACTACATCCAAAAACATGTAACTACTTCATACACGGACAAACACATGTGACACTTGATCAGTTCTGAAAATTAAATAGATCAGTGACAAGATATCGTCTCCCTTTCGTCGCCGTCGCCGTTCGTCTATTCGAGAGAGAGAGATTCTGAAAGTGGGATGCAAAACGAAAACCCTTGTTTTCGTTTTAATTTTAGGCAATACAGGCTTGACACGTCCACCAGCACATGGCATAAGCACTGATCTTCTTGTAGACCCCCAAACTGATCTCCGCCCATTTTTGAATTAAATCACATTTTTTTAAGCCCAAGCACATGCTGTGTGCTCCCCCATTGAACATGACCTTAGGATCCTTTAATGCTTGTTACACGCCATATAATTTATTTGGGTCAAAAAAGGATCCAGCTTATAAGCATTCATAAGAATAGTGACATTGCATGTAGAAGTTTTAGAGGATGAAGAGACGAGGACAAGACCGGCTAATGAATCAAACTAGCTGCGATCGTGAGCAAAGCAGCAACTGAAGCAAAGAAGAATCGTCAAGCAGCAGAAACAGAGAAACATTGAACAAATCCGAAAAACAGGCAAAGTACCTTCATTTGTTGTTCTCTTGCTTTAGCTTTTGTTCTTAATAACATGAGTAAAATAATTTTAAAGAGCAAATACATTTAAATTTTCTTTAAAATCTCGGGCGAATAAACAAATCCGATAATACATCAAAACCGATCCGATAAAATAAATCTGAGTCTGATATAAATAATCGAAAATATGTTGATTACGATATTTTGGGTTATGAGTTTTATCCTAAGTGAGTCTGAATTCGAACGGATATCTGAAAATATTCGAACATTTTTAAATTCTAAAAATAAACATACCAAACATGTGCTCAATCCCAGATAAATATCCAAAATACTTTAAAATACTATTGAATACCTAAAAGTATATATATTTTATATACAAAATTAATTCAAATATTTAATTTAATATATATTTTGGATATTTGATCAATATTGGTACTTTTATGTTTTGATAAAAGCATTTAAGATTCAATTATGAATAGGTTTGTTTCTTAAGTTTTCAAAGTGTTGTTTTATTTTGAAATTTAAATAATAAGTTCACAGAATAGTTAGTTGTTATTTTAATTTGTTTATGTTTTTTTTCTCTTAATGGACACTCCTAAATCATAACATTAAGTTTTTATTATTGTAAATTGTTTAAATTTTCCAAATTTATGAATTAAAAGTGTATCTTTGAATCAAAACAAATATTTAGGTAATTTAAACCTGATGTAGAACCGAAATCAAATTTAAAACATGTTTAATTGAGTTTACGATGTGATATTATATTAATCCGAGAAAACATGAACAAATCTAAATCAAACTTTAAAAATACCTCAATGGCATCAAATTTCATACCCCCAAAAAAAACCGCAATCTGATTGAACCTGATTGTATTGATACCCGAACACCTAATCTACTCGATCGTGACCATTTCTTTGCGTAAACACTTAAAAGATAACTGTGTATACCTAATAATTAAAAACCATATGTTGGGCCGGTATAGCTTGTCCCCAACGGCCCATTAAGAGTCCATACCTTAACAACTATACACCCCAAAAAGAACAGAACAGTCCTCAGGGAAGACAGCAACAAAACCCAGAGAGTTCGTTCATAAACCCTACTTTCTTCTTCTTCTTCCCCCTCCTCTTCAGTCGAATACAATGTCTCTGAGCTAAACGATGAGGCTCCTTTCTTTCGCTTTCAATCTCTTTCTCAAAATGCTCTGCTCTCTTCGCAACTTTAATCGCAGATTCCCTCGCCGTGTAAGCCCTTGTTGTTCCTCCTCTTCTCCCTCTCCTTTCGTCTGGTTCACTAGCTTCCTCTGCGTCATTCGATACCCTTTCGTCACCAGAACCGGCCCTTCTTCTACTCATCCCCTAGATTCCGACATAGCCTGGATCCGCAACGTCGTCAAGAACGATCTATGGGAAGATCCCCAAATCAACAACCTTTCTGATCCGATTCGTGTTCCAAGGATCCTCCTCGAACTAAAACAAGAACCCTAGATTAGCCCTCAAGTTCTTCAAATGGTCAACGAACCGTACCGGGTTTAACCACACCGTTGAATCGTACTGTATAGTAGCTCACATTCTGTTTTGTTCTAGAATGTATCACGATGCGAATAGTATCCTTAGAGAGATGGTTAGGTTAACGGACGTAGATGTTTTTGATGCGTTATGGTCTACAAGGAACGTATGTGTTCCTGGTTTGGAGTCTTTGATGCTTTGTTTAGTGTTTTGATTGATCTTGACATGGTTGAGGAAGCTGTATTGTGTTTCTCTAAGATGAAGAGGTTTAGGGGTTTTCCCAAAAGACACGTTCTTGCAATGGTTTGCTTCAGAGGTTTGCTAAGTTAGGAAAGAGGGATGGGATGAAGAGGTTTTTTAAAGACATGATTGGTGCTGGTTTGAGACCGAGTGTGTTTACTTACATATAATGATAGATTGTATGTTTAAAGAAGGAGATGTTGAAGCTGCGAGAAGCTTGTTTGAAGAAATGAAGTTTAGAGGTTTGTTTCCTGACACTGTTACTTATAACTCTATGATTGATGGTTACGGGAAGGTTGGTAGATTAGATGATACGGTTTGTGTTTTCGAGGAAATGAAGAGTATGAGCTGTGAGCCTGATGTTGTTACATACAACTCGCTGATCAATTGTTTCTGTAAATCCGGGGTGTTGCCTAAGGGTTTGGTGTTCTACAGGGAGATGAAGCAAAGTGGGTTGAAACCGAATGTTGTTACTTACAGCACTTTGGTTGATGCTTTTTGCAAGGAGGAATATGATGCAACAGGCCATGAAGTTTTATGTTGACATGAGAAGAGTTGTTCTTGTGCCTAATGAGTTTACCTATACTTCCTCATTGATGCATATTGTAAAATTGGTAATCTCTCAGATGCTTTTAGGCTGGCTAATGAGATGTTGGAGGTGGGTGTGGAATGGAATGTGGTCACTTACACTGCATTGATCGATGGTCTTTGTGATGCGGAGAGAATGCAAGAAGCTGAAGAACTTTTTGGCAAAATGGATGCAGCTGGTGTGGTTCCAAATCTTGCAAGTTACAACGCTTTGATTCATGGATTTGTAAAGGCGAAAAACATGGAGAGAGCGTTAGAGCTTCTAAACGAATTGAAAGGGAGAGGTATTAAACCAGATTTGCTGCTCTATGGAACTTTCATTTGGGGTTTGTGCGGTGTAGAGAAGATTGAGGCTGCTAAGGTAGTGATGAATGAAATGCAGGAAAATGGTGTTAAAGCGAACTCGTTGATCTACACAACGTTAATGGACGCTTACTTCAAGTCTGGAAACCCCACTGAGGGATTGCATCTGCTAGAAGAGATGCTACAACTTGATATCGAGGTCACTGTTGTTACCTTTTGTGTTTTGATTGATGGATTGTGCAAAAACAAGTTAGTTTCCAAGGCTATTGATTATTTTGGGAGGATGAGTAACGAGTTTGGTCTACAAGCTAATGCAAGCAGTATACACAGCACTGATTGATGGTCTCTGTAAGAGAATCAAGTTGATGCGGCAACAACTCTTTTGAACAAATGGCTCAAGAGGGTCTAGTTCCAGACAGAGCAGCATACACATCGTTAATGGATGGGAACTTGAAGCAAGGGAATGTGTTAGAGGCTTTGGCCTTACGAGACAAGATGGCTGAGATTGGTATGAAGCTTGATTGCTTGCTTACACTTCATTGGTCTGGGGGTTATCTCAGTGCAGTCAGTTGCAGAAAGCGAGATCCTTCCTTGAGGAAATGATCGGGGAAGGTATTCTACCTGACGAGGTTTTGTGTATTAGTGTCTTGAAGAAACACTATGAGCTTGGATGCATAGAAGAAGCTGTAGAGTTGCAGAGTTTATTAATGAAGCATCAGATTTTGACCATGACAACAATAACACACTTCCAGACATGTAAAACTTGCATCTTTCTGCTCTTATCAGACCGGTTCAGGTATTTGGATCCAAGCCTTGTTTCTTGTGGAGAAAATGAGGAATCAAGAAACCAGAGTGTTGAATCTTCAGCCTGAGCTTCTCCTGAGAATCTATCAGCTAATCATCCAAGGAGAAGCTGCAAGAGCTGGTATGGAAACAAATCTAGTGTTCAGTTTTGTGATATTAAATCCAAGTTGTGCCTGTGATAACAGTTTCTTGTTTGTTGTTGTTGTTGCAGACTTTGAGCTCTGCTTTGAAGTGTTGAGCTAAAAGATGAGAGAAAAGAGTGAATATGATTATGAAGTGATTTGCTTACGAAAAGGTTAAAACCTTGAAGGTTCTTCATTGTTTATTGTATTTGTTGCATTGAGGAACCAATCTAAAGTCCTATTTTTGTTGTGTACATTACTCTCCATAATGTAATTTCTTTATGTGATTGAAAAGTTTAAAAAAAAATGAATAATTTCCATTAGGCAGAGACGTTGAAAACTATTTTCATGAATGTAGTCACAGATAAGGTTACAAACTATAATCTATATTCTTTGTTTTGAAGATTATGAATTGTTTTGAAGATTATGAATGTGTTGCCAAACAAAAATTGAAATCTTTCAGATTAGTACGTAATAACGTATACTACTTTATTTACATATATTTTGATTAAATCATCAGTTTATACTATTCTCAATTGTGTGTGAATTATCTACACACATCAGAGCATATAATTGGATACTGCAGGTTTAAGCAACTAACAGGCCGCAGTGAGGTAGCTGTCTCTGCTAGAGAATAAAAAATTTACTGACCTAGAAACAAGCATAGGCGTGTTCAAAGTCCTGTCTCCATTCTCAAGCATCCATGGCTTGCCTGTAAGACCAACCAAACAACACCTTTTCTGAGTTGAAAGCACAAAAGTGACATTGTAATTGGTTTGATTTTCATTGTTCAGCAGATATTTCCAAGTATGGATCCATCTATTTTAGCTCTATTAGTAAAGTAAGTGCATACTCTTTCCAAAACTATACACAATGGCACCATTTCTCCTAGCCTTACCTTCAATTTCTAATGGAAATGATTTTGAGCTCATCTATCTTTTGATAATTGCATATCAAAATCAACAACACACTCCTTACAAAATCACATGTCATATCTTTGGCACATCAGTTTCACCAGAGCCACCACCCACCACCATCATCAATATCTATTAACCGAAGTCAACACATAGCAGTGCATTTTCCCTCACCCAGAACCATCAATGCGACCCTGAACTATCTGACACCCACCAGTCACCATCTATTTCGCAGCACATGGCTTGCTACCAACCCCTCACTGTAGGCCTGTCATAGCAGGCTTGGATATTAAAGATAGAGTTCCAACTATTAGCTCATGTATGTAGTTTCGAAGATGAAGTATCCGTAATGAACCCAAATATATACTATATATATTCTAGTTATCTACGTAACAAGAAACAGCGTGAATAATGTTTTTAGTATCATTTTAAAATATTTAAAAAATAGCAGAAATAAGGTAATCATTGGCTGGACTATATATTATGTATTATTACCCTGGATACTTAATCTGAGTGGGTGTATTAACTATAGTAGTTGCGTATGAAGACTTTGAGTGCTAAAATACTAAAGATAAACTCTCTGAAATATATTTCACCTACCATAGTAAGATGTATCCTTGATTGTATATGTAATTATGAGTCTCTCAAATCAAAAGAAACCCAAAGCACAGTATTTTTTCTCAATAAAAACTAAATTCATGCGAAGTACTGTCGGAATTTATTTGCTTATTAATTTGAGTGGTTGTACGTATTGATAGAGTCATTATGTAATGAGAACTTGAACCATACAAAACTAAATGGGAAAAATTTAGGGAAATAAAAAAATAAAAACATTTACCTCCCAATACAATTACATTTCAATATATTTGCTATAGTTTGTTATGTGACGAGGTTATTATCCCTCTTAAGTCTTTATGCACAATTATAACAATTGATTTAAGATGTAACTAACCAAACTTTTTTTTCCAGTTTTCAGTTTATTGCGTCTTAACTTGGCTTTTAAAATATGTTACACTACAAAGAGATATTTGATTCTTAATTTATCCATCATATATAATTCTTCTTTTGTATGCACATTAGTAGATAGAGAATCGAAAAAAAATGCATTGTCACAAAGGATTATTTAAGTAAATTCAAACACATAAGAAGTCAAATTCTTAGTAAATCCATTAATTATTTTAAATTTAGAAATAGTAGAGAGAGAACATATACATGGTATGTTCGTAACCCAATTTTATATTCTCGAACATCAAACCACAATGATAGAAGAGATAAGATCGAATATTATTTTTTTGAGAAATATTTTTCATGATGAAGATCACATCATTCCGCATGGTTTGGTGCAGAAACAAGCCGTTCCACGGCAAAACCGTCTGTGAAAGGCTCGGTCTCGAATTGATGCAGAAAGAGGCACACTTTTTTGAGTCCAAGCATTGCGGTTTGAAACGCCTGCTGTATCTCCCGTCCAGCAAAGTGCTCCATCCACCATATCCATCTCTACAAAAAAAACAAAAATACATTTTTTTTTTAACAAAATACATTTGATTACATTCTTATAGAATAAAGTATCACAGACATAATATCATATGGTTCATATATTTAGGAACTACTAGTATATGACGTTTAAAAGATCATAGAGCCGTACGTGTAACATATATTGATACATATTATAAAATAAGATGTATATAGAATTATAGATGCACACATGATATAGTTGGTTTTACATATTGGTATTTATATTAAATATTTAAAAATGAGTATAACATAAATAATGAACCTGTGACAACAAAAAGCATGAAGGAGAATCAGAGAAGGGCTGAGGCCAAACGAAGAGAGGATTTCATCTTGAAGAGAAGGAAAGAGAGATTTATAAAATGATTTAGAAAGAGAAAGAAGAAATAGGAGTTGTGTAGGAAACTAACGTTGAAGAAGAGTACCAATATATAGGCACGGTCTCGTTATATGGATACAAGAGCCGCAACGTCTAGTGAGATGTCTTTTTTTTAACAACGTTCATTCTGTTGGAAAAGACATGGAATAAATGTTATGAGTGAGCCCGGAAAAAAAGGTTATATGAAGTGATTTATTGACGAAATAACACTATCCCGAAAGACACGCAGACACTTCGTCGTGATTTTGAGGCATATAAAGTTATGATCGATGAATTAATCTACCCAAATACCTCGCATTAAACAATGATTCCATGACTTAGTAAACAACCCAAATGTAAAATTACATTTTAATCAATATATAATATCAATTTCAAAACCAGAGATTGATTATACATTGATTTTAAGCTTGTGTGATTTTTTTGTAAGATTATATGTAATTATGTAGATATAAACTGTGAAAATGATGCTCATTACGTGGTGGGATGCATAACATATTATCATGGTTGTCCGTTTCAAAATTATATCCTTGAGTTGAAATCCGACTATGATGAATGATAATAATTAATTAATTGTTTTTAAGAACCAATGGTTATCTACTAGATAGCTGACTGCATCTACATTACTCGAATGGTTGTCTATGAAGAGTTGAGCAAGCTTTGAAAAAAAAAAGTATATGAAGACTTGAGGGGTACCATACTAAAATGGGCAAGCTTTTGAAAAAAATATTCACCTACCATCACTAAGATGAATCCTTTAATTTCTCTTTTGGTAAAGAAGATTAATCCTTAAATCATGTAATAATTCAAACCATTGATATAAAATCGAAAGAAGCACAAACCATCTGTGAATTCATGTATTTTATTTATGAAACTTTATAATATAATCAACAGAAAGAAACTTCATGTTAATAATCAAATTTCTATTAAATGGTGAATCAACAGTAATATATTAGATTTCAAAAAAGTTTAAACAAAAATTCGTAATTAAAGCAACTTGGGTTGTTATTGGGGACCTATATATATATTATATATAATATATATATATATATAGAGCATTATTTGTTGCATCGATTTCACTATTGGATGATTTTATAATAAGAGTTAGGTCTATTATATGATGGGTTATGTTAGGTGAGTTTATCTTTACATGTTACGAAATATATATTTAGTTCTTAGTTTATGAATCCTTATTTATAAATTTAAATTAATTACATATTGATTTGAATAATTACCTTTTTAGTATTATTAACAAATAACTATGCAAACCAAATTAAAATTATATAATGTTATTAAATTGTAATATTACACTATAAAGTCAAACAAGTAATTAGATATATTTTAAATTATAAAAAATTGAAATATGTAAACTCAAATTAACTTAATAAACTTAGCTCTATAGACATAAAACAAAAATTTAAAATATATATTTTATTTTAATAATAAAATATATATATATATATATAGAGCATATTTTTGTTGCATCAATTTCGCTATTTGAATGATTTTATTAATAAGAGTAGGTCTATTATATGATCGGTTTAGTAGGTGAGTTATCTTTACATTTACGAAATATATATTTTAGTTCTTAGTTTACTGTGCCTTACTTGGTTGATAATAGTTACCCGGCGATGTAATATGATTCTCTTTAGTCACAATGCATGCACACACACACACACAAATATATATATATATATATTATATTTCTCTTATGTGCATATTATTAGATGGAGAATTCGAATATTGTTTTCGTTGTCACAACAATGGACAAGCCAAAAATATAAAACTTGAGTTCTTAATAAAAATCCATTAATTATTTTAAAATAGAGAAATAGTAGAGATCGAGAGAAAAAAACACATATATAGACAGAATCCTTACTAAAATGCCATTAATTAATGTACATGAGAAGATAGTAGATAGAGAACACAAGTTACAACTAAGTGTATCCCTAATTCACGATATATTCTCGAAATATCATATCACAAGATAGTAGTAGAAATAGAGATAGCGATAGCTACAAAATGATTTATTTTTAAGAATATTATTATCATTATGAGATCCCCCTCCCCCCATTACATGGTTTGGTGCAGTAACATCGACGGATAAATCCAATGGCAGTGACTATCTTGGAAAATGATCGATACTCACGGCAGAAGATGGCGCAGTTGTTTGGATCAAAACGTATTCTTTTTGAAAAAACGTCTCACAGATTCTTGGCTCCACAGCTCTAGAAGAAGAAAAAACCATTTGGTTACTTGTATGAATATGTTCTTGTAAGTGTTTTAAAAAAAAGAATATTTTTCCTTGGTAACGATGTAGAATACATACGAACCACCTTGATACGAAGAGTTGTTTTTTTTTTTTAAATCGAAATTTCTTAAAGCTGAATTTGGGTTCTATAGGATATTAAAGACTTAAAGGCCCGAAACTTCCATAGGAATAAAAAAAATGTAGAATGCATTATATTAGGACATGCTATGATTTTATAGATGTGTTATATATTGTGTTTATGGGGTCTTTTTTTCTGATGAATCTGTTAAAGGATATTGTTATTTTCTCACTCTAGTTGATGATTGTTCACATGTAACATGAGTTTATATGCTTCGTAAAAAAGTGATGTTGCTCGTTTTTTTTCCCTGATTTCTTCAAGCTAATACAAACCTAATATCATATTTATATTAAGTCAATTCATAATGATAATGTAGATGAGTTAGCATTTACTCAATTTGTTAAAGATAATGGCATCATACATTACTTTTCTTGTGCATACACTCCTGAACAAAACTGTATTGTTGAACGGAAATACCAGTATATATCCTTAATGTTGCACGTTCTTTAATGTTTCAGTCCAATGTTTTATTTAGTTTATTGGAGCTATTGCATTCTCACTGATGTATTATTGATCAATAGGATACCTTATCTTAATGCAGAAATGTTCTCCTTATGAGATTTTAGCTGATTACAAGTTTCTTCAAAACTTTGGTTGCCTTTGTTATGTTTATACTTTATAAAGGACCTAAACAGACATTCAAACCCCCTACCTACATATCTGGGAAAATGGTCTATGCAACACAAACTTTAACGCGTCGTACATTTTCCTTCACGAATTATATGATAGTCAATATTTCCTGACTGCATTTACTCGAATCGTTGGGTATGAAGACTTTAGGGGTACCATACTAAAATGGGCAAGCTTTTGAAAAAAAGTATTCACCTACCATCACTAAGATGAATCCTTAATTTCTCTTTTGGTAAAGAAGATAAATGCTTAATGTTAATCATGTAATAATTCAACCCTTTGATACTAAATCGAAAGAAGCACAAACCATCTATGAACTCATGTATTTTGTTTGTGAAACTTTATTAATATAATCAACAAGAAAGAAACTTCATGTTACTAATCAAATTTCTACCAAATGGTAAATCAACAGTAATATATTAGATTTCAAAAAGGTTAAACAAAAATATGTAATTAAAGTAACTATGGGTTGTGATTGGCCTATATATATATCATATTTTGTTGCATCAATTTGACTATTTGAATGATTGTATTAATAAGAGTAGGTCTATTATATGATGGGTAAAATACTAAAATGGGTGAACTTTTGACGAAAATATATTTACCTACCAGCCCTAAGGTGAGTTATCTTTACATTTACGAAATATATATTTTAGTTCTTAGTTTACTGTGCCTGACTTGGTTGATAATAAGTTACGCGGCGATGTAATATGATTCTTTTTTTTTTTTTTTTTTTTCCCTCTAAACCAGATACCATTTCAAAATAAACCCAAAACCGGGAAAGTTTACAGCAAGATAATCCCAAACAACAAGTTTACAAAGGTACTAGTCAGAAATAAATAACTGATATGAAACTTGTGTGAAGCAAGTGCTAAGAATCCCTTTTCAAGATTGAAATCGATCGAACCATAAAGAAGTGTATGTTTCATGTGAGTGTCGTCTAGATGGAGCAGAGAATCTGTCCGGTCTGTCTAGACCAAACAGCTTTGCTCGGACTTGGAGTTGGACTTCTTTCACCACCTGAGAAATTGGTTTGTTCGTACCTGCATGAAGACGGGAGTTCATTTCTCTCCATATAAAGTAGACTGATGCTTGGAAAACCAACTTGAGGATGTTCTTAATCTTCCTACGAACTGGACACGAGATCAACCATGGGACAATAAGCTCCAAGGAAGGGGGGTAACTCAATCTGAGTCTAGATAAGAGAGTGTTCCAAATTCCACTAGAAAATTGACATTCATAAAACAAGTGCTTTGTCGTCTCCTCTGCAAGACCACAAAGGAGACAGTCTGCTGGAACCAGAAGACCCCAAGACCTTAATCTGTCTCGTGTCAACAATCTCTCCTTAATGAGAAGCCACACAATGAAAGAGTGCTTTGGAATTCTTTGAGGAAACCAGACTGCCTTATGCCAAATTACCTCGGGAGGTGGAGGGTTTAGAGAAAACCAAGTCTTGGAGGTTGAGAAGAAGGAGGGAACGTCATTTACCGAATTTCTCCACATAAAACGATCTTCCTCCAAAGAATTAACATCAGGAATCTGAGCAGGAAGGCACTGACGGAGAAGTCGCAGAGTTGGATTCCGAGAGCGAGTAGCCCTCCATACACCCGCTAAGACCGCGCCAGCAACAGAAGACTGAAGGGGAATGCCAGAGACATGTGGTCCCAGCGGTCCCGTAATGTCAATAAGAGAGCCCAACCCTGTCCAATTATCATGCCAAAACGACGCAACATAGCCAGAGTTTACAAGACATAAGATGCGAGGCTTTGCTAGATCGCGAAGCTTCATAAGACGTCTCCAAATCCAGCTTCCAGTAGTTGAAAAATCAAAAGTCCAAAACATCCTTTCTGCTATAATGTGCTTCCAAATCCAGGCTACCCAAAGCGAATCAGAGCCTGCGAACAGAAGCCAAATTAACTTAAGACCATAGACATGATTCAACCCAGTGAGCCGACGAAGCCCCAACCCTCCAGACATCTTTGGTAAACAGACAGCTTCCCACGAAACTTTAGCTCCTCTGGCTGAGTTAGGAGCTCCAGTCCATAGAAAAGCATTGCAAATCTGCTCAAGGGTATCCAAGCATTCTTTAGGCAAAGGAAAGATGGAGGACCAGAAGTTGATCATGCTATATATTACTGATTGGAGTAGCTGTAATCTGCCAGCAAAAGAAAGACGCTTTGAGGTCCAAGAAGTGACCCGTCCTCGAACGTTGTCCACCAAAGGCTGAAAATCTTGTTGCCTCATCTTGTGTGGCATTAAAGGAACCCCAAGATATTTAATAGGGAGAGACCCTTGTACCAACCCAAATTGAGTGGTCAAGGATGAGGCCAACTGAGCGTTATTCCCATCCACAAAAACACACGTTTTCCTGACATTTAGGGCCAGACCTGACCTTCTTTGAAAATCACGAAGCACTGCTATAATACCCCTCAAAGACTCCGACGACCCATCAAAGAAGATGAGAAGATCATCGGCAAAACTCAAGTGGGTTACCATCGGATTGTAGCACTTAGGATGGAGGCCAAATTTGCCTTCTCTAGCCGCAGCATCTAGATCCTTCGATAGTATGTCCATTGCCATGACAAATAGAGAAGATGATAAGGGGTCTCCTTGTCGTAACCCTTTTTTCCCTGGGAAAAACCCCGCCAATTCTCCATTTAGTGAAACTGAGTAATAAGTGGAGGTAATGCACCCTCTTATCCAAGACAAGTAAATAGGAGGAAGATCAAAAGCTTGGAGGATGTTCAGCACAAAGTCCCACTCAATACTATCAAAGGCTTTTGAAATATCCACTTGCAAACAGCCCCGGGTAGTTGTTCCAGTCTTGTGAAAATCTGCCACTAACTCTGAAGCTAGAAGGACATTTTCACAAAGGAGCCTTCCTTTAATAAACCCAACCTGATTCCTTTGAACGATCTTAGGGGCAATCACTTTAAGCCGGCTAGTCAACAATTTTGAAATGACTTTGTAGACCGTGTTGCAGAGAGATATAGGCCGGAAGTCAGATAATGTAGAAGCACCCGGTGATTTCGGGATCAGTGAGATGACTGTGGCATTTGTTTGCCTTTGCATGTCCGCCCCCAAGAAGAAATGCTTCACTGCACTTATAAAATCTTGACCCACTAGATCCCAAGAGAACTTGAAGAATTCAGCCGAGAAACCATCGGGGCCAGGAGCCTTATCCTTAGGGAGGGCAAAGAGAGTTTTCTTTATGTCCTCATCTGATGGGATGGTTGCAAGCAAAGCATTTCGAGTGAAACTTGCTATATAAGGATGAATGGACTTTAAATGGTCCACTGTGTACGGGGTGACCGCCACATTCGAGCGACCTTGAAGAAGAGAATAAAATTGAACTGCCAAATTCTTCATACCTTGGGAATCAGACACACGGACGTTATTAGCGTCGGTCAAAAAGTGGATTTTGTTCTTGGATAGATTTGCCTTAACACACTTATGGTAAAAACCTGTGTTGAGGTCACCTTTGCTGGTCCAACGAACCCTAGACTTGAGCCTGAAGAAGTTTTGTTCTGCTGCTGACAAGATCATCCAAACATCACGAACCCGCCTCTCCTCCTCAAACAGAAATTGAGACGGATTGGTAAGGAGAAGAAGCTGAATATTCTGCAATTCATCAAAAGCTGCTTTTGTTCTTTCCTCGATGCCGCTAAAGGCAGATCGATTCAGAGCTTTACATGTAAATTTGGCAGATCTCATCTTCTCATACAACACAGACATAGACGAAGACCCGTGACCAACAGATGTCCACGCTTCATGTAGTAGTCGATGATAATCTGGATGTGAAGAGAAGAAGGAGAAGAACATAAATCTTGAACTTCTGAAATGAGAATCCTCTGATATTTTCACAATACATGGAGAGTGGTCTGAACTCCCTGGGGGGTCAAAGACTGCATTGGCATTGGGAAACTTGTCCTGAAAAGCTTCATTTATCAAGGCTCTGTCGAGCTTCCTAGATTTCGGGTCAGTTGGGCAGCAATTCGTCTAGGTGAAGAAACAACCTTGGTATGAGAGATCATATAGGTAGGTATCATTTAAACATGTTTGAAAATCCGTCATACCACCAACAGAGATATCCACAGGGTAAAGAGAGTACATCTCAGAAACTGCTAAAACTTGATTGAAATCTCCCATGATCATCCAAGGAGAATTCTGTAAGTGCTGCAACCTCGATAACTGCCGAATTGAGTCCCAGAGTCTAACCCGATCACTTCTATCATTGAAAGCATAGACGAAGCCAACTGTGAAGGCTGTCCGCGTAGTAGGGTTGAACACACCACAAACCATAATTTGAGGATTCTTCAAATAAACTACAACAGAGAGCATCGGGTTCCAAATTACAACGATACGACCGTTCTCCGCATCGGAGCTATGGTTCGAATCATAAGACCATCCTGGAAAGGAGGAGGAGATAAGATTATTCAGATTTTCCTGCTTCACACGAGTTTCCAAAAGACCGCCTATCATAGGACGGTTGGTGCGAATCCACCTTTGCACATTTAACTTCCGATTATTGCCATTAAGGCCCCTAACATTCCAAGAAAAACACTTCATGGAAAACAAAAAGGAGAGGCACTGAAGCACTAAGCTTCCAAAAAACTTGAGGCTTGCCTTGGGGGCGCAGCCTCATTAGAACCAAAAGTAATAGGGTGAGGGGAATGATTCACAGAGAAACCAGAGTCTGAGGAGGTACCACCCTCGTCTTCACATAAGCTCCGATAAGTTTGGCGTTGGAATTTTCTTAGTTGTTTCCTTTTTGCAGCTGTAGAGAAAGGGGGGATATCCGCATCTTCTGAAGTAAATCTTTTCCTGATAATCTTTTGAGCAGCACTAATCAATTCTTCCTCTGAATCGAAGTGAACGGAGGAAATGGGTTTGACAAGGGCCACCGGGGAAGAAGAGATCAAAGTCAAAGCCTTTGCTGAGGGGGACTTAGATCCAACCCGGATCCATTCAGACGGACCGGCATTGGTTCCTGAATGACCTGAACGAACTGGAGAACTTGGGAGACTTAGAGATTTCCTTTGCAACATACCAGATGCAACCAATGAAGACGATGATGGTGATTGAGCCGGAGCTGGTGACGGAAGAGAAGGATTTGAAGCCGTTCTTTGATTGGAAGTCGAGGAGCGATGAGGTGGAACCTGGACCGCCGAGATTAGCGGCTCTGTTCTAGAGGCAGCAGAAGGGCAGCGAAGATCAAAGTGACCAAACTCAGAGCAGAGTCCACACCTAGGAGGGAGCTTCAAATATTCAGCAGACACATTAACTGAATTTCCCATCTTGTCCACTACTTTAACAACCTTCGATTTCTTCCCATCCAATTTGATTACAACTTTCAATTTGATGATTCCATTTGTGTAAGGTTTAAGCTTAGGATATTCGGATTGGACCGGGAAGCCCACTCCTGAAGCAAAGGAACTGAACCCGTCGAAAGACCACAGCTCTACGGGGATGTTTTTGAATAAAACCCACACTGGTGCAAACTCGAGTTTCATCTTGGTTAGGACTAGGTTAGGAGTCCACTCTGTGACTGTGAATGAGCAATTTCCAGAATGCCAGAAGGCAACATCAAGAACCCACTGTCTAGTAACCTCACAAGGGATAAAAATCATGCAAACATCTTTTGAGTGATGTTTCACTCTGATTCTACCTTGCTTCCCCCAGATCGGGTTAAGGTCATTAAAAATTTTTGCAGGAGAAGGAGGAGTGCCATGAAACTGGGCAACAAGGTAACCTTTCCAGGTCTGGGAAGGGCGAAAAATCACTGAATCAAGAGCCTTGACAGTAGGAGTACCATCTGCGGTGAAAGTCGGTGAAGCCATCTTCTTGAGGTTGTGAGAGGAGGATTTAAGTTTGGAAACCCACAAGGAAGAGGGAGGTGAAGCAGCGTGAAGCAGGGGCGGGTTCACCGGAGAGACAGCCACCACGTCCAAAGGACCCGCCATGGGAGCCGGAACCACTTCGGGGTGGAGAGAGACTGAAGAACGAGAGACTGGATCTGGAGAATCTGTATCTCGAAGAACAGCACACAGATCCGGGGGCCAGGGAGGCTCACACCGAGATGGGGAAGAAGAATCCATGAAGACCGGAGGGGGAGAGTTCTCAGCGCGGCACGTGAGGCACCACACCGGCGGCGAGAAGAACGAAAACCTTATCGCCTAAAGATCGCAGGGAGAGCGCGTGTCTCTAGCGCGTGTCATCGAGTTTGGATAAATGAAGTTCTTAGTCGATGTAATATGATTCTCTTTAGTCGCAATGCATGCACACACACATATATATATATACGTATAATTCTCTTCTGTGCATATTATTAGATGGAGAATTCGAATATTCTTTTCGTTGTCACAACAATGGACAAGCCAAAAGTACATTAAACTTGAGTTTTTTTAAGAAAAATACATTAGTTATTTTAAATAGAGAAATAGTAAGAGAACAAAAATTAACAAAGCGTGTCCCTACGTAACGATATAATCTCAACATAAATATGGTAATCTTTTTTGCTCATGTTAGATGGATCATCCGAAAGGTAAACAAAAAACACATATCTAGACCAGAATCCTTACTAAAAATGTCATTAATTAATGTAGATGAGAAGATAGCAGAGAGAAAACACAAATTACAATAAAGTGTGTCCCTAATTCACGATATATGTCATATGACAAGATAGTAGTAGAGATAGAGATAGAGATAGAGATAGCTACAAAATGAATTATTTTTAGAATATTATTATCATTATGAAGACCCCCCCCCCTCACCCATCACATGGTTTGGTGCAGTAACATCGACGGATGAATCCAATCGCTGTGACCATCTTGTAAATGATCGAACTCACGGCAGAAGATGGCGCAGTTATTTGGATTCAAAAACATATCCCTTTGAAAAAACTTGCTCAACGTCGTCACAGATTCTTGGCTCCACAGCTGAGGGACCCATCTCTAGAGAAGAAAAAACCATTTGGTTACATGTATGAATATCTTCTTGTAAGTTTTTTTTTTTTAAGAATATTTTCTTGTAACTAATGAAGAATACATACCAACCAACACTTAGGACGAAGAGTTATTTTTTAATCGGAATTTCCAAAGCTGAACTTGGGTCTATGGGATATTATAGACTTAAAGGCCCGGAGCTTCCATAGAATAAAAAATGTAGAATAACTATATCAGGACATGCTATTTAGATTAGACCATTCACAGTAGACGATTTTATAGGTGTGTTATATATTGTGTTTCTGGGGTCTTTTTCTGATGATTGTTGAAGGATACTGCTATTTTCTCAATCTAGTTGATGATTGTTCACATGCGACTATTCTTGTGATAATGTACATGAGTTAGCATTTACTCAATTTGTTAATGATAATGGCATCATCCATTACTATTCTTGTGTACACACTTCTGATCAAGAGGAAACGTTCTCCGTATGAGATCTAAGCTAGCAAACAACATTACTACAACTTTGGTTGTCTTTCTTATGTTTCTAGTTTACAAAGGATCGAACAAAATTGGCTTCACATGCTGATTCATGTGTTTTTTTTTGGGTTCTCCACCGGGTTTCAAAGGTTATATAGTTTTACATTTAGATACATTTAAATTACCATCTCTAGTAATGTTGTTTTCCATGAAACTTTTGATCTACGTTTTACTCAACCATCTTCTTTTCCTCATAATATGATTTTACCTTTGCTTACTCCCTCTGCTTAGATACTTTCCACTATGGGAAGTAATGAAACTGTATCCTCTGGATCTGGTCAAGCTTCATTGAACTTTGGAAGACCTAATCGGACGTCCAAATCCCCTACCTACATATCTGACTATCATTGTTCTATGGCTCGTCTTTCAACACCATTACCAAAAATATTTCCACTTCTCCACCTATTTATCCTTTATCTTATGTTCTTTCATATTCCAACCTTAATATTCCTTATCAAAACTACATTCTTTCTATCTCAGCTGAAACTGAACCTAAAACCTTTAAACAAGCATAACCTCTATTGTTTAGAGAATTGCTATGAAAAATGAATTATGAACTGAAAACTGCAAAGATCTTCTACACAGAATATTCAAGCTTAAAGAGAAGGGAATTCCAAAAATTCTTTTTAGCCTTCAGATTGCAAGGAATTCAATTAGTATTTATGTTTGCCAACGCAAATATGCCATGGATATTCTTCCTGGTACTAGAATTTTGGCCTCTAAACCTAGCTTTATATATATATTAGACAGTATATATATACCTGAACATTGTACAACTGGGGATTAAAATTAATGTGAAATAACTCAGTGATTTAAAAAAAAAATCAAAGAACTTATATGCAAAGTATAAATAAGTACATTATACAATTATTTTCTGGTTTTATATAAGTTACTTAAGTGTACATTGACAAAAAAAAATATATGCAACCATATGATATCTAATTTCGTATCAATAGATTGATTAAAGACGAACAAAGGATTTTTACATTTTAGTAAACATTTTATAAGTTCAGCAGGTTTTGGTGCAGTAGCACTTGAGACTATTGCATTGACCTCCTGGAAAACCTTCGCCAGTGCAAGTACCGGCACAGTTCTTTGCGTTGAGGCACACTCCTTTGAACCTGGTACTCGGTGACTCGCACGTTCTGGCTTCCACTGGAATCATTCCTAAATCACAAAATGAAACCACCAAACCATCTAAAATACTCTCTTTTTTAAGCATAACTATAGTTAACTAAGAACCATACATAGATGTTATTATAACCAAAATGTAAAATTACATGTCATTCATCATGCCTAGGCTTGTATGTACATTATCTTCATACTTACATTTATGGTACATGCTTATAATTAGATCCAGGGCCAGTCGAAAGAATAAGATGTTCGAAGCCATATATAATCGGAAAATTACTGTATATAAGTTTTAGGGATTTTTAATAAAAATATACTGGTATATAATAAGTTTTCTCTGTTTCCCATAAAATAATTTAACAATATAGTTTAGAGGGTTTTAAAGAATTTGGTCAAAAACATTGGTAATGTATTTAGTAGTTCTTTTTTTGTAAATTGTGTTTAGTAAGTACTTTTTTAAAAAGTAAGTACGTTTGTAAGTATATAAAAAGTTTCTCTGTTTATTTTTAGTATAAAGGAAAACTAAAAGAAACATATTTTAAGTACGTTTCTTTTCCGCGACTGTATTTAAATTCTTGACGTGAATTCTTTTTATTATTAGTTGAATTTAGAGGTCTTATACGTTATCAACTAAACTAAATGACGAATACCAAGATATGGAGTTCATTAATAGATAATTTCTGCAGTAGATTATACATGTTCACATCTATGTATGTGTTATATATATGCAAATTTAATTATTATAAGATGAATTATTTAAACAAAGATATTTGTCAAAAAGAAATCTTTTAAACAAAGACATTGAGATGAGTTATGAACCTGAGGCAAGGAGTAGCATGACGGACAGGACAATGGTTGAGGCCAAACGCAGAGAGAGTTTCATTTTTAGAGAGACAAATATACAAATGTTTCAATGGGAATTAAGAAAATGAAGAAGAAAATTTTGGCACTATATATAAGGGGGATGAATCTATTTGGTGGTAAGAAAAATTTTCTTTGACTAATGAAAATAAATATTTAAGGCCTCAGAAAAAAATAGAAACAAAACGTGAACCAACTAAAGATTTGCCCAAAGGAGAAGTCGCAATTAAAGGCTCACCAATCAACTATATAATCAATTTAATAGAACCATACAGTTTTTTTTTTTTTTTGACACTGAAAATTTCATTGCTCAAGGCACATTCAGTCATATCTCCAAAATTGGGTGTAAGCTGATGCCAAAGGTACATAGAAGATGTTTATGAGATAAAACTAAAGTCGGGAAAACTAAATAAATAAAAACAGAGTACGGTACCACCAACAGGTGGCTTAGCAGGACTTCTCCTAAGGGGGAGTAAGGATCAGGTAACCAGACGAAGCAAAGGAAGACAGACCTAGTCCCCATTCCGTAAGATGGCTAGGTTTAGGCCTGACACGCTTCCTTTTCAATGAGAAATTTTAGCCAGAGAAGGCTTCCTTTCGCTACATAAGACTGGGAACGGAGGTCGGAAGTTACGCTTGCTGCAATTGATGAGGCCACCAAGTTTCGTTCAGGTCTCACGTGTTCCACTCTCCAATATTGCAAGGTGTGAAGTTCCTGGAGGATGGTAAGGATAAACCTGCCATGTTGAAAATCCTGGATAGGCGCCAATAAAGCATCTCTAAGCTCAATAGAAGAAGTTTCAAAAATCACTTTCTCTAGTCGATGGCTCTTGATAGCCTCAATAGACCATATCATCGCCTGGAGAGCGGCTATCAGAGGGGAGGGAGGCTGGTTATTGGCCATGCGACTGTGTAGGATGGGTCTACCTTCTCCATCACGTACCATCCATGCTGCTCCACTAAGGGGGACACTGTGAACCCATGAAGATGCCACGTTACACTTTAACCAGTCTGGTGGAGGTTTAGTCCAACTAAAGCTCCCAGTTGCGCCTTGATTTGATGGTGGGAGCAACACCTTGCTTGGAGACTGGACCTCTCTCCAGATTTCCGCTTCCATGAGGGCTTTGTCATACACATTTGTTGGATCTATTCTGACATGATTGAAAGAAAATTCATTTCTTGCCTTCCAAATATGCCATAAGATCCAAGGAAAGACTCTACCCCTCTCATGCATTGCTGAACTTGTTTTACTGCATTCCATCAGATGATATAAGTTTAAGAAAACCGAGTTAGACCACGATCCAGATGGGGGTACCGGTACAGATGATCGCAACCATACTGCTTCAGCAAATTTGCAATGGAACAGAACATGCCCCACATCCTCCGCAGCATCACCACAGGAAGCACATGTCGGGTCAATGTTGATCCCTCGTGAACGCAGTCGGTCTTTCACCTCCAGGGCACCTGAAAGCGTACGCCACAAGAAATGTTTAAGCTTCAGAGATGTCTGAAGCTTCCACAGCCCTGACCAAAGTTTTCTCTCTATAGGCGTTGTGGTGTGTATTTCCTGTCCCGAGTTAATCCCAGCCATCTGTAGGAGTTTGTAACCACTCTTTGAAGTGTATTCTCCATTCTTGGTGAAGGCCCAAATCATGGTATCTTGACAGCTTGGCTTTATTCGCGTTTTCAGGATGATTTCGGCATCGTGTTGAGTGAAACTCTGTCGTACTCTACTTTCATTCCATCTACCAGAGCGTTGGTCTACGAGGTCCTTAACTTTTAGAGAGAGATCAATCTGCGCGTCCGGTCTATAGTTTGGGGTCCTAGGAGTTTTATCAATGATCCAGTGATCCCACCAAACATTTGTATTCGCACCATTACCAATGGATTGGACTAGACCTTCTTTGAGCAGCTCTTTACCATGTAGTAAGCTGCATCAAGCGAATGAGGGACGTGATCCAAGTTTACCTTCTAGGAAAGTAGTGTTTTTAAAATAACGGTGTTTCAAGACTCGCGCCACCAGCGAATCTGGGTTACTCCATATGCGCCACGCTTGCTTTCCTAACAAGGACTGGTTAAATTTTTCGAGGTCTTTGAATCCTAAACCACCTTCTGCTTTTGATTTACACAGCCTCTGCCATGAAACCCACGCTATCTTCTTCCGATTCCTACCACTACTCCACCAGAACTCTGTCATCGCGCTAATGATCTTGGCACAAGTATCCTTCGGTAGGCGAAAGCATGACATGGCATAAATAGGGAGTGCCATGCACACCGATTTCAATAGAATCTCTTTCCCGCCTTGGGAGAGAGATCTTGAGAACCAACCATGCAGACGTCCCTGCAGTTTACCCCGTAAGAAACTCATCAGTTGACGCTTTGATCCACTGAAGCACTCGGAAGACCTAAATAGCTGCCTTCACCACCTTCTGTTCCTATATTGAGCTCAGATTTCACTGTTGCTTTAACCGTTTGCCCCACCTTCGAGCCAAATATAACCGATGATTTTTGCACATTTATCATTTGGCCTGAAGCATCTCCATATAGCTTAAGACATTGCATTATCTCCGTAGCCTCCTCAGCTGTGGCTTTGCACAATAATAAGCTGTCATCAGCGAAGAGTAAATGGTGTACTGCTGGACCGGAAGCACCCAGACTAATCCCATGAAGCCTCCCTGCTGCCGCCGACTGATTCAAGCAATTAACCAATGCTTCTGCACATAGGATAAATAAGAAGGGGGAGAGGAGATCACCCTGACAAAGACCACGCTCTGGTTTTATGAAACCATGTGAGTTCCCGTTAAGTAAGACCGAGTAAGAAACCGTAGTTACACATACCATGATCCACCGAATCCACTCCCGTGCAAAGCCTAATCTCTCTAATAAGGTCTCTAAAAAACACCATTCAACCCTATCGTACGCCTTGGACATATCAGTCTTGATGGCCATGTAGTTCTCATCGATACCCTCCTTGGTGGCCATGTAGTTCTCATAGAACCATACAGTTTACATTAGTCTTTTTTTTAGGAACAACAGTTTACATTAGTTGCTTCGATATTCTTCGTTAATTTGTCTTCCAGTTTTTTTTTCTTTAAAGTAGCATTAATTTTCTTTAATACAGTAGTGAACTGCACAAACCTCTATACAAATACGTTAAGCACAATCCACTAAAAGATATTGATACTCTGCCAAAAGAAAAACTCTCTTCCCTCTGTTTCAGAAAAATAATATTTTTGATATTTTCTCACATATTTAAAAATATATTATATTAATATATAATTGTATTATTTTTGTAATTTTTTTATTTCAATAATTTTAGTTAATATTAACTTAACAAAATCAATTATTTTGTTTTGAATTTTGTAATATTTTCATAAACACACAAAAATCTCTTTGTGAAACAGAAATAATATTAATGTAAGACACAAGTCTACTAATGTAAGGCACAAGAATACATGTTACATCTTAAAAATTCGCCCATAAAATAATTGATAGAGACGTTCTACATTCAATGTCTAAATGGTGACATAAAAAATTAGGGAGAATAATTAATTTTATTCTCCCTAATTTTTACTCAGTTCTTAAGATTAAACCATTTATAAAAAAAACATTTGTTGCATATAATTCTTTATTATTTTTAAAAATTTAAGGAACTATAAAACCATTCTTTATTAAAATTGATATTAAACAAAAAATAATAAATATTCATTTGCATTCTTTTCATCTCATTTTTATTATTATTTTAATGGTCATCAATTTTAGAGCTTGAATGTTTTATCCCCCATCTTTAGAGATAAAATGATTGCGAGAAACTGGCAGAACTCGATTCAAAACGTGATTTAGGGCATCTCTAACAGTCATTCATCCTTTCATTATTGAAGGGTTTTGCACTCCAACAACCCTTTATCCTTTCAAAATTTAAAAGGATGAATAATGCATCTTCAAATTTGAATGTACACTATTCATCCCTTCAAAACACTGTTTACTTTTCACTTTAATCATTTTATTTATATATATTTTGTGATTATGTACTTATTATTTCTTATGTTACATTTTAGTATTATAATTATATTTACACTAAAATATTATAATTATGATCTTATAAATTAATTTCAAATAATTATAATAATATATTCATAGATGTTATTTACAAAATATATTATTATTAATAAAAATATAATATAATCATATTATTTAACACAATAATAATAATACATTTCGAAAAATTTAAACAAATTTAACATAATAATATAATCATAATATTTTACATCAAAATAAAAGTTACATAAACTGAAATATTATACATTAAAAATATATGACAATACTAATATTCAGGTAAATTTGATCTCGAACCACCAAAATCATCAAAATATTGTCGATATAAACTTGGAGCAGTCTCTTCAGGTTGTTGTTGCTAAGTTCTTTTTTGTATAATTCTTGCTTGTTCAGATCGGATAAACTCGCGAGTATTAATATCATCGATGGAATTTAAATTTGTCAACAAGATTTTATTTTCTTCCTCCATTTCTTTTAGAGCTAATTTTTTTGCTTGATTTTTTATGTGTAACTGAATCATCTCATAACTTTTTTCCCTTGATGATGCACTTTCTTTCAAAAAATTTAGGATTTGTTCATTTGACAAAACCAAATTATCTATAGATGAAGAATTACTTTCACCAAGTAATTTAGTGTTATTATTAAATTTGTTTACTAATTATGTCAATACCATATATTAATATGTGTTTATTATTTATTCATTAAAGTTTAATGACTATAATTTATTATTAACAAAATTGAAGACCAAAATGTAAATTATAAACTTTTAAGAGGAAATATTTGAAGGTTACCATTGGAGAACCACCCTTTCAACTCTTTATTTTAAAAAGGGACCCCACTAAAAATGAAGGAGCTTGTTGGAGATGCCTTTAAAATATCTACATTGAAAGATCATAAAGAGAGTTCATACGTTTACCAAAAAAAATTATTAAAACAATCTCACTCTCATGAACCTGTCTCTCTTGAGCTCTTTCGGATGAACCCCATTTTGATGAGTTCATCACTGTTTCATAGTCTCCACAACAGGGAGTGGTCTACGAATGGTTTAATTTGTTTAAAAGCCACAAAGTGACCGAGCGAAATAAGTGTGTTGTTTGCTTGGTTTCCCAATTCCACGATCGTATCCCCACGTATGACCTACTTTCTTATCTTCCTCCTTTTAACTTTACTTCATCTTGTAAACTTGCCTTGGTTCAAGGCTTATATCATTTGATATGAGCTTTAGTGTCTCCACTGCCAACAAATTACACTTTTGGAACAATGTGTTGATTAATATTTGGTAACTGTAGTATAAAATCTATCATAATGTTTATCTCTAGTTATTAAGTTACTACGTTCGCCCCCAAAAAAAGTTGTTGATTACATTTGATACTGTTTTAAATCTCTTTACACTAGTAAAATCCTATCATTTCATTGGATTGAAACAGTATGAATTAAATTTTAAGGCTGCTAAAAATAAGTTTATAAAATTATTTATTCATAGAATAATAAATTTACCTCAATCGTTTTTTCTTATTTTCT
Organism: Moricandia arvensis; assembly: GCA_905132765.1. Classification (NCBI taxonomy): domain Eukaryota; kingdom Viridiplantae; phylum Streptophyta; class Magnoliopsida; order Brassicales; family Brassicaceae; genus Moricandia; species Moricandia arvensis. The sequence goes on from CAJHQP010003625.1 coordinate 51,853, forward strand.
TTGCTTTATTCGAGTTTTGATTCGCATTTGTTTACAATAAATTTTTTTACTTGGAAATAACATACCTTACAAAAACAACTATATACATCACATGGGGGAAGAGCGGCCGAGACACTAGAACAGAGCCTCTCTCCGCCTGTGTGTCGTCCAAAGTATGAAGCTTAAGCTTCGGTAGTCTTCTTCCCCTCCTTTGAAATTATTGATGTTTTACTTTTGTTAAAGAATAAAAAAAAAGAAGGGAATCTAGGTTTTGTACAATTATCACGAATGTAACTTTTATGTATCGATTTTTGTCGGCATATAGTAGTTCATATACGTTTGAGTTGCTTGTGTCTTTAGTTTATCTTACTTTACTTTTTCATAGTAAACTGTCTTTAGTGTCAAATAATGCAAAAAGTTATACTAGTAAAATTATTTAAATGATTTTGAAAAGAGATTTTTTTTTTCAAAAATAATCTTTTTAATTTATTTTCTCCAAAAAAACTTTTAAAAAATGATAAGAAAAATTTCATTAAAAAATAAGTACATATTGATATTCTTAGAGTTAATTAATTAAAAATTAGAAGAAAAAAAAACTAAAATTAAAGATGAGAGTTTTAGGATGATGTTTATTTTAAAAATAAATAAATATTCAAAAAAATTAAAATAATATCTAAACATAAAACTTGAAAAATAGTTCCAAGTTCAAAAAAGTTTGAAAAACTCAAAAAATATTATAAAAATATAGAATTCAAAACTACAAAACTTATTTATTTATATATATATATATATATAAAATTGTGTATTTAACGAAACTTTCTCATTAAAAACCTTTGTATGATAAAAAATTAAGAAAATGTCTATCTAAAAAAGTTGTCCTTTTGAAAAGACAATAAACACTACCAACAGTACATATGGACATGTGTATAGCTCTTGTACAACACAAAGGACACGCGTGGTAATTAACGCGACATGTGTTCACAGCGAAATATTAGCAAGTATACAGATTATTAAGTACTTTTTGGTTATTGCACGAACTATTATTTAAATTGATAATGCCAAGACCTATCAACATAAAACGTTTTCACCTAGTCTTAACTCTTAATAACCTGATTTGATCAAAAGCGTCGTATTAACGCTATAAAAACATGGCTTCTTGATAAAACAAACCATAAGTTGATTGAACATCACATTAAAACCGAAACACACACTTAAGTTACAAAAACAAAACACATGAACCAAAGACTTATTTGAGAACACATAACACACATGCATACTACCACATGGAGTTGTACGGGTAATTAGATAGAAAGATACAAGAGGAGATAATGGATACAAGATTTTTCGAGTTATGAGAATCGATCGATGGATCAGCAATGTCTGGTGCAAAAGCAACGACGACGGAACCCACGGCATTTACCTCCGCCAAAACCTTCATTGTGGCACACGCTTGCGCAGTTTGTTGAGCTCACACATGTACCCTTGAACTTATGGCTCTGCGACTCACACGTGCGTGCCTCCACTGTGACTGGACCCATCCCTACACATAATTAACACACAATTTAGACCTGAGCTTACTTTTCATCTTCTCATGCATGGTGCGTTATTCATCTTTACAGTTACGGAAAGAACATTCTTTTTCTGCTTAACAAATACAACAAATTAAAAGCCCACACCCAACTATAGTTAAAATCGTGTGGGGAACGAGAAGCGATAAGAATGCTAGTTCTTCCTGTTCATATGTTATGATATGAATATACCACACCAATTCTATTCACAAGAGCAGTAGCTAAAAACAAACAGATCCGTAAATATGGTATTGTTATACTGTGTAAATGATTAAACATATTTTCATGCTATGTGCATAATTAGCTATTAAGTTTTTTTTTTTTTTTTTTTTTTTTGCGAAAGGTTAGGTATTAAGTTAAGTTAGATATTGAGTTACGAGAGTAAGAACCTGTGGCAACGAATATCATGAACAAGAGGAGAACAGCTGAGATCAAACGCACAGAAAGCTTCATTTTGAGAGAGAGAGAGAAAGCTCAAGAGAGAAAGAGTTGGAAAGAAACAAGTGTTAAGTGTGTAGGGAGCTAATGAGAAAGGTGCCACTGGCACTATATAAAGAGACTAAAGTGATATAAGAACGATAGATATTATTTATTATTTTATTACATAATTGAGTTTTTAGTAGATATTTTTGAAATTGATATCTCATGAACCATAATCAAAAGTTGATTCGCTGTCGATTATTGCCAAGTAGTGTTGCGACGATTGTTTTGTAATTTGTCGATTTGTTTGCTTTACCGACACTATAAATTTGGTCCTTAGGGGTAGTGACACGACATGCGGAGAGACCTTATGCTTTCGACAAGTCATTGTCGAATCAATAAACCAAACTTTTATTTCACAATTTTAGAAACAGAAAACGTTACAAGTCACGTATTCAATTTTATATATATATATATATATATATATATATTATTGGATAATTCTATACTTGTGGATACTTAACATATATATACTATTATTTACGAAATAATTTTTCGCAACTAAATTCTCATGTTAAAAGTTAGAGCGGTTAATATCGTTTATGTCCCTAATAAATAAAATATATAAACTATTCAAATATAAAAACGAATTTAAAATATTTTTATCAAATAAATAATTAAAATATTAATAATAAAAATTATCCAAATTCTAAAAATTATTTAAAATAAAAAGATAATTGTGATATATATTGTATTGTTATCCAAAAAATCTTTTAATAAAAAAATTAAAATTTAAAAAATAAATAAAAACACATAACTAATATTAATCAAGTAAAATTATTAATTTTATATAATTGAGTGAATTCTAAAATTGATTTATTAATAATGAATATAATATACATATGTTTTCACATAAAAATAAGTGGAAATATAAATTATAATTTATCTTTATAATTTTAAATTAAAAATGTATATATTAATAAGTAATTTTATAAAAAGGTTATGTCCGCACATGGAGGCAACTCACCTAGTTAATAAGTGTTTAATATGTTAGAATAAACACAAAAATGAAATCTAGAAATAGGAAAATGAAGTTTTCTATGTAGGGTAGTTTGTGTTTTCAACATCTCAAGAAAATTGTCTTTTACTATAAATATAAATTTAATAGAAAGGTGTTCCATAAGATCGAAGAGAGTTGATTATAAGAGATCTAAGAGAAACATTAAAAACTTTAGATTTGAGTAGTTTCTAAAGCTAATAAGATTTATTCTTATAATTCTTTGTTTCTAGAGATCTTGAATTGGTATTAGAGCCTTAGATTAGAGACCCATCAAAGCTTAAGTTGAAGCTTTGATCCTGGTGACTGTGAAGCATAGATCGCGAAGGCAAGATGGCTGACATGACTAAGGCTACACCGCACTCAAAAATCTACATCCATCCAGTGTCCAATGTTAACGTTGACAAACTACCCAATTTGGTCGATGATGATCAAGGTTATGATGCGTGTTCATGAAGTATGTGACACGATAGAACCTGGTTCGAATGATCAAAATAAGAACGATGTGATGATAACTTTTTTGTTTCAATTCGTTCCCGAAAACTTGATTCTCCAGATGGAAAAACAAGTCGGTTCTAAAGATATATGGAACGTCACCATGTCACGATACCTTGGAGTTGTTTGTGTAAGGAATACGTTGGAGTTGATCCATGAAGAGGATCAAAAGCCATATGAATGTCTATATCGAAGAAACCTAATATCGAGCACTTGAGGATATTCGGTTGTGTAGCACACACGAAGATATGTGTGACTCATCTGAAGAAGAAGAATGAGGTATTCGATCAGTTCAAGAGGTCCAAAGAAAGCATTGAAATGCAAACATTTCGCACTGATAGATGAAGAGAGTTTGCTTCAGCTAAGTTCAATCTAGGTTGCATTAATAGAAGACGAGAGTTTTCCTCAAAAGTTCAATCTAGGTTTCACCAATAGAGGAGGAGAGTTTACCTTAGATGAGTCGCAGATGTCGAACCATTTATGGGTTGAAGCAATGGTAGCCGAGTTGGAGTCTATCACAAGAAACAAGATATGGGAGCTTGTGGATAGACCAACTCGTGTTGAACCTATAAGGTTAAAGTGGATCTACAAGATTCAAACAACAAATGAAATCAAGATAAAGGAGGAGAGTTATGCTCAAGGAATCATGTGTGACACAAAAATGAAAATGTATAACACAACTCACGTAGCATTGGAGTCAAGTTTAATTATCTCAAAGGTTGAAGATGAACCAGATATAGGTGTTATATATTTCAGAAGAATCATAGGATGTTTGAGGTATTTGCTTCACTTACAACCTGACTTGTGTTTCACAATGGGTGTTTTAAGAAAATACATGTATAATCCGAGAGACTCTCATGGACAAGCCATCAAGCACATTATGCGGTATGTGAAAGGAACAACAAACTTTGGTTTGTTCTTCAAGAGAGATGAGTCAAGGAGTGTCATCGGTTATAGTGACATCAGTCACAACATTGATGTCGATGACGGGAGGAGCACATCAAGACATGCATTCTATTATGGTTCTTCATTGATCACTTGGACATTGCAGAAGCAGCACTGTAGCATTGTAATCATGTGAAGCAAAGTTCATGGAAACAACGGAAACAGCGAAGCAAACTATATGGGATCAAGGAATTGTTGAGTGAGATACTAAGTGAAGAAGGCGAGAGAGTCAGAGTTAGGATCGACAACAAATCAACTATTGCTCTAACCTAGAATCCGGTTTTTCATTGAAGAAGTAAGCACATACTTTCAAGATATCATTTCATTCGAGAGTGTGTGGAGGATGGGCAAATCGAAGTTGAGTGTCGGGTGTTGAGCAGAAGGCCAAGATCCTTACCAAGCCATTAGCAAAGATTAAGTTCAAGCAAATGAGGAGCTTAATTGGAGTTCAAGAATTTGATCTCCATAATTCAAGTTGGAATTAAGGGGTAATTGTTAGATAACTTTAAAGCTTGTGGAAACTTAACATATTAATAAATGTTTGATATATTAAGATAAACACAAAAAAAGAAATCTAGAAATAAGAAAATAAAGTTTTCTATTTAGGTTAGTTTCTGTTTTCCATATCTCACATGTTAAAGAGAATTTTCTTTCACTGTAAGTATATGTTTAATGGAGAGGTGCTCCATAAGATCGAAGAGAGTAGATCATAAGAGATCTAAGAGAAACATTAAGAAGCTTTAGTTTTGAGTAGTTTCTAAATCTAATAAAAAAAGTTGTTATTATAATTCTATGTTTCTAGAGATCTTATATATATAAATATTTATATTAAGAGATCCCAAAATCATGACAACCCTTGGTTGATCTCGTTACAAGTCCAAATATAAAGGATTGGACTACGGTCTTAACTGAGATGGACTAGGCCGACAGATTCGTACTACGGTAAATTCAATAGATTTTTTTAACAAAAATTGTATCTAAGCAGAAATTCCAAATTTGTTGTGAGTTTTTCAACATCCATTGATAATGAATGAGATGCTCTAAGAAACTCCAGTTGTGTATAAAAGTTTCCTTACATCAAATACAACGAAAAAAATAAAGAGTCGGTTGTAAAAAGAGGATAAGTTAGGCATCAAACCAAAAGGGATGATGACACTCAAGAAATGTTGAGTTACTTGGAAAGCGAGTGAAATCAAGTACATAACTTAGTTCATGTGGAGCATATGCTGAAAGAACAGACATAGCATCTGCTAAGAAAAGTCGGTCTCTGTACATACCAATGACAAGTTCAGTCAATTACAAGTGAATATAATACAAAGAGTAGTTGATTTATCTAGATTTGGGAAAGCTGGAAGTCAGAGATGAGCTGAAACAATCGTTGGCAGAAATGAGTCGGTGAAAAATGAAATCTACCGAAAGCTCTTACAACAAAAAAACTAATGGTTAGTAAGATGATCTACAAACAGGAAATACATACATGCAAGAATGTCAAGATGTTCTTACCTCAGATTATGGAAGGTAGAAAAAAAAGAAAATTCAAGGTTACGGCGTAATATTCCTCAGAGATGGAACAAGATTTGCCAGAAAGAACATGAAAAGGAAGCAGAGGAAGAGTCGGTCAATAACTCTCTAAAATCTCTTTGACTTGTCCAAATATATGTATTGATCGAGAAAAGGATAAAGAAAGAGAATCGATGTGTACCTGAATGTATAGAAACATTGAATACACTGTTCGTCGAAAAGGAAAGAGAGCACCGATTGAGAGCAAAGCTTTCGCACATATTGAGAGCAAAGCTTTCGCACGGATTGAGGGAGGGAGAGAGAGAGAGAGAGAGCCTAGATTGAGAGAGAGAAAGAGAGTCTAGATTGAGAGAGAGAGAGAGAGAGAGAGTCTAGATTGATCTCTCTTAGTCTCGAATAAAAACAAAGAGACGTGTTGGGATGTCGACTCGAGGAATGAGTCTAGTTGAACTCAAAAAAAAATATGTGGAGATTTGTTGGTTTCGGTATAAGCCCAAATACAAAGGGTTTGGGCCATGGTCGTGGCTTAAATGGGCCAGGCCGGGAGACGAAGTGAGAACCTATTACGAAAACTTGTATGTAGTATATATGTTTATGTATTTTGGTAAATATAACAGTAGAAACACTAGAAAAATTACATTAGAAAATAAGAAAAAATGTACAGAAAAAGACAATAATTTTATAAATAAAATAATTTAGGCCTAAGTCTATTTATATTTGATATAGTTGATGTATTATCTAGCTTTAAGCTTTTAATTTATGGATGACTTAAATAGTAAAACATCAACATATTGTATGACAAGTGTAATCTCTTTGATCTATGAAAATTTGGAAGTAGGAGTTCTTTCATAAGAGAGGTACCGGTTAGAGACCAAAATTTTCTTAAATTGTTTATGTCTATTAAAGCAATTTCTAGATCAATAATCTCTGTGTCGCATCTCAAAATATTTTATATAATAATTTGATTTTAACAGTCTGAGAATCCTCGTGAAAAACTTTCATTGGAATTGCTCTAGACAAGAAAAATAATTGAGTTTGTCAGATAATGTGGAGTCCACACAATATCATAGTGGCCACGTGAAAGTAAACCAAGTGATGTAGTAAAAGGACTAATCTATTATCGTACCAAGATGATAAGAAAAATTTGCGGTGTATAAAACCTAAAATTTGATATTTTACTCTTTTTAGCATACCAACCAATCACAAAATAGTAATGATATTTAACCAGTATGTAAGAGTTATATGAACGCTAATTCGGGGTTATTCAAAATATATATGATAATAATAGAAATGCTTTTAGCTAAATTATGTGATTTGGTAGACAAAATGTTGGATGATTACCTTCCCTATTGATGTAATTTATAGTTGTGTCTCGTCATTATATATGTGGCAAAGAACTCAATTCGCTTGAGTATATTGACATTTTTGCACAGGCCTGCAGAAGGTATTCTACTTTCCGAATTTCGTTTGGTGTAATCAGGTTTTCAGTTCAAAATTAGGGTTCAGATCAATTTGCATGAAAATCCGCTTAAACTCGAAATAAAAATGGATCCGGTTCGGTACTGGAGTTTGTAACCAAAAAAATCAAAGAAAATCATTACTCATTTACTAACACATCAAGAACAAACTTGAAATTTAAAACTAAAAAAAAACAATATTAAATTCCAAAGTCACATAAAGTACTAGAGTACTAGACAATATGAAAAAACCATATAAGCAAATCAAAATGACAAATGCTTAGTATATGTAAACGATCATTAACAAAATGAACATTCGTCTTCGTTATTATTTTTTCTAAATGAAAAGATGATGTTGAATCCATATGTAAACATAAAAACACGTGTGTGTGTGAAGAATAAATCGTGAAATTACATAGAAAAATGAAAAAAAAACATAAAACATGCAAAAAGAACATGAGTTAATGAAAAAATTAATCATAAGACATGTGAATAGAAAACGATTCTATGCATTTCAAAAGAACAGAAGAAGTGCAGGAAAGAGAAAACAAACGAATATTTGATTGACTATTCCCAATCGCGGATGGAGCAAGATACGAAGACACATGGAGATTTGTAGTTTCCATTTTGTGATTAGAAGATTGTGTTTAGTCAACCAAAAATATTCCTTATTTGGTTATCTATATTTGTGGGCTTATCCCACGCACTTACAAAATAGTCTTGTAAATTTATATTCATGTAATCTTGTAAGAATTTTTTACCCTATAAGTCACTTTATCACTTCTATATTTCATCTAAGGTCACTTTCCAATTGAGACCCCCTTTTTGTGCTCGAAAGTCCTTTTTATCCTCTATCCAATCAAATCAGTTTTTATATCTTTTTTTTTCTTTGCTTTTGGTTTTAGTATCTGATTTTTATTGTCTTTTATTTTTTTTATTGTAAAGTAATTTTTTCAAACTCTCTCTTTTCACAAAATCAGAAACCTTGAGCTCTTCTCTTCTTTTCCCTGCAATTTCATATCACCGAGATTCGCCAACCTCAAATCAGAAACCTGTCCCTTATTCCATTTTCATTTATTTCCTCCGAGATCTTTTATTTTCGAGATCGATCCAGTTTTCAACGAAGAAGAGTTCGATAACTGGAATCTGTGTGGACGGAGTCTTCGTGGATGAGGGAAAGTGTGAACATGCAAGGTGTGAACGAGAAAGTGTGGACAGAATTTTCGTGGACGGGTGGAAGTGTAGAAGAAAATGGAAGCCCTAACGTTGTGGTTGCAGAAACACCAATCAAACCAACTTTTATGTTTCTTTTTGGTTTTACATATGGTTTTGGTATCTGATTTTATTTCCTTTTCTTACTTTTAATTGCAAAGTGATTAAATCAAGCTTCTCTTTTCGTTTTCCAAATTCTTTTTCAGATCTGATTTTGTTTTTAAACCTTTCTCATTAGAGGCTCTAAAAGTTTTGATTTATGTTTGTTCTTAATTATTGTGACTAATCTCACTTGTTTTCTCCTGTAGGAGAGATCATCGAACAACCGCCTTCTCCCAAGGTTTTTTGCCATCGATAGATTCTCGAGTGGATGGCTCAACATTTACTCCAAACCAAATATACTAGTTTTTGTTTGTCATGTGCTTCAAGACACCAAAGAGTCAATATGATGCAGAGCATTACCATTCACAAGTCTAGACAACTTCCATCCACAGCTCTCGTGTCCACGATCCAAACCTCCATTCATCATCTGTCCATACCTCCCATCTCCACAAAGATCCCGTCCACACTTCACCCGTTCATCCCTCCCCGCCCACCCCTCTTCCGTCCACGAAGACCCCCATCCACACCTACCCGTCCACCCCACGCACATCCACAGAGCCATTATCGAGAATCCAATGACGACACAACCTAAACACCAGTTTCTAATGCTATAAAGGAGACGAACTAATGACCTAATAAAAATATGGAGCTAACCAAACTAAATATTTTGTTTAAACCAAACCAAACCAACAAAACAAATCAATTTTTTTCTTTGGTTCATTAAGGGTATATAAGTCATAAAAAAATTCTTCCCACTCAAAAATGTGACCCTCCAGCAAAAAGTGACTTTCTTTGTAATAGAAAAGACAAATGTGACTCATTTGGTAAGTAACTCATCTTGTAAATCAATTAAAGGGCCTCTCTCTCTCTCTCTCTCCCTCCCTCCCTCTCTCTCTCTCTCTCTCTCTCTCTCTCTCCCTCCCTCTCTCTCTCTCCCTCCCTCTCCCCTCTCTCTCCCTCTCTCTCTCTCTCTCTCTCTCTCTCTCTCTCCCTCTCCCCTCTCTCTCTCTCTCTCTCTCTCTCTCTCTCTCCCTCTCTCTCCCTCTCTCTCTCCCTCTCTCTCTCTCTCTCTCTCTCTCTCTCTCTCTCCTCTCTCCCTCTCTCCCTCTCTCCCTCTCTCTCTCTCTCTCTCTCTCTCTCTCTCTTTCTCTCTCTCTCTCTCTCTCTCTCTCTCTCTCTCTCCCTCTCTCTCTCTCTCTCTCTCTCTCTCTCTCTCTCTCTCTCTCTCTCTCTCTCTCTCTGCCTCCATATATCGGTGATGATTCATTCGACTGTATCTGTAAAAATTTAGCTGTAGATAAGTCAGTTGTACCTGTAAAATTGCTACTATACATTTTTTTCTTGCAAAGATTTTTGTTTTAGTTAAATTTGTTGTAGCTATAAGCTATAGACTGTTTATATTTAAAAATAATATATAGGAAATATGTGATGTATATATAAAATAAATATTTGTTGTCAATTAAATTATTTTTATTAATATTTTTAATAAATTATCAAAGTTTACTATTATTGAAATGTGATATGTAAATAATATTTATGTTATTTTAAATATTTCAATAATTTAAAAATACATAGAATTATATTAAAATATTTATAGATCACAACTAAGACGCTTGGAGAGAAACTTTATGACTCATTGTAAAAGCTTTGATGTCTTAAGACATCTTAATGATACCTTATTTCGGCAGATGACAATATCAACAATGGAAAGAGAGGATGAACTAGTGAAGTTATGGTTGTATAGCATGCTCTCGAAGAACTTGTTTCAGATGACGTTCAAAACAGGTGGTACATCGCGATATATCTGGACTTGCATAGAGAATTTTTGTGCAGTAAAAAAGAAGCCAAAGCCATCCAAATGGATCATGATCTCATGAAAAAAGAGATAGGCGACCAAACCATTTATAGTCATGATCTCTAATCCATCTCAGATCTCTTAGCAAACGTAGATGCCCCTGTCTCGAAAAGGACCTTTGTCATCTACATGTTGAATGGATTAAGCACCAAATACGAGAACATCATCAATGTGATAATTCATTCCCTAACTTTGAAGAAGCAAGGTCGATGCTCATTCTCAAATAAGTTCGACTCAACAAAGGCAAGAAGTATTTTGCCTTAAAAGACTCTTGATCTGCTGATAAGATTTTCAATGTCGTCTAGTGGTTCATGACATCTCTTTTTCAAGGAGGCAGCGGGGTAGAATGGGATTTGTAGTAGGTGAAAAAAGTGATGATATTGATGCTAGTAACGATATTGATCGTGAACTTCTCTCCTTTTTCTTGACTATGCACCAGTAATTTCACTATTATTAGTATAAGATCGAATCTTTTAGTCAAACTAACAACCTCACAGCAACACAAATTCTACAACAACATAGGCTCTAAAAACAAAACAAAGGTCGCACTCGCAGCTATAACAATCATCAACGACCAATGTACAATCAATAGGGAGTTATGTATTGGCCCAATGGTTATTCATATTGGACCACTCTGCATATGAATCAATGGGGCCAACAACAATAACCAGAACAAATGCTTAATCCTTGTCCTTTCCCTCCACAACAAGCGCTCCTGACTCACACTCAAAGAAAAATCAATGGACATCAACCAGAACCAACAACGGATTCACCTCATCATTCAACACGATAATCTTAATGGATACGTCTAACCACCAATAGTACATGGATTCTGGAGCCATCTCTCATTTAGAAAATTCAATAGAGAATCTCATGGTCATTTAGAATATTTAGTTTTCTCAATACCTTCAAACGAATGTAGGTACACCGATGAATCAAAATTTGCTAGACACACGAAGGATTGAGTTCTTGCATGCTTACATTGGTGCAGTTCTCAACTCCATTAGGTAAGTGAAGTTTTACTACATGCATCTTCTCTTCTCTTGTCAGTGTAATAAAGGAAGAAAAAAATACACATTACTACGTGTAGGAATGGATCAGACACGAGAGGCTACTTCGTATGGTCCTTTATGGATCTATATGAATTACTAAACGGATACGAGTTTAGTTTTGGATTGTACTCCGTGAATTTCAGCGATCCTCACCGCAAGAGAACACCAAAGCTCTCTGCTCATTGGCACTTTGCTTTTCTCAAGGACAACACCACCTTTCTTAGTTCCCATGGCATCGCGCAACTGCAAAGCAACCTTGCTTCCTACTAGTACTATGTATAAATAGCATAGTAAAGATTCACATTTGAAAACATCATAACCTTTTCCTAGGCCCATTATAACCAATATAAACTTCCTTCCACACCAATAATAAAAGCTCACACAAATAATATACTCCCTCTCTTTTAAGTTTTAGTATGATGGATATTTTAGTTTTTTCACATATATTAATAAAATATATAATAAATTTATAGTTTTTTGTAATTATCCCTTTTTAATAAATTTAGACCAATAAAAATCAAAAATGCAATTTTTTAAAAAAATTTTTGCAGTTAATCTATACATAGTCATTCCAGGTCCACTTATTACTAGCTAACAAACGATGTTTGAAAGTACAAAAAAATACATCTTTTTGAAACAATTTTATTTTTTAAATGTAACATTAGGAAACAGAGGGAGTATATAATACTAGAATATCATTACAAGATTTGTAATTAAATGATTGCATTATTATAAAGCGGACATAACTTTGGACCTGCATTGGTCTATGAATAGTTTAAACATGGATGGAACTGTGTTGCTTTAATAAGCCTTAAGTGTGTCCCCTCATTTGTAGATATGTTTTTGACTGGTTTAAAATGTAAATTTATTTATGTTTAAAGTTAATCCAACGGGACTGGAGTAACAAGCAAGGACGTGACACGCTCAACAATCTTGGCTTTATCAGGACATCCATGACCATCACCGTGTTGATATACGCACTGCGACATGCGTGATATGTTCATTGCGGCTTCCAAAAAACCTCGGGGAGTAGTGCAAATTTTGTTTCGCAATTCATTTCGTCCCACGTGTCGCTTATCATCTGCTGCACGTGTGCACGTGCCTCTTCCTCAGATGCTCCAGTCTCATGCATGTAACATTGGACCGATTTGAGCACGTCTCCTCTTGCCAATTCATCCTACAATTTAACAAACTCATTCACTCACTCACTCATAATATATTTAACATCAAAGATCAATTTTTTTTTGGGAAGAAGATTTTCTTATCGTGTAATATTCTTATAAAGATACGATATTTATTTACCGGCGAAGTTGCAAGATCATTAGTTAAACGGAGGACGACGGAGAAGCATCTGGCGACATTTTGTCGGTTCTCAGACAAAGCTTCCAAGATTT